>ML804229.1:235972-247851 GCA_009831015.1 Picea engelmannii | reverse complement strand
GGAAGATCCTTCTAGAAGCGGAAGCTTCTATTAGGTCTTCTTACATCCGCCTTATTATATTTTATTGAAAGGTCTTATTAATATTGACCTTTATTACATCCGAATACATTAATCTACCTATGTGCGGGTTAGGACCTTAACACGTTCCAAGCAGAACCACGGCAAGGCGTTCCTTGTTTCCTAGTCATGTTATCCTGGGGGTAAGTAAGATTGCAGAGCGCTCGCCAAGAAAAACACGAAGGCCAGGACAAGGACGGAAGCCAATTTAGAGCATAAGCAGGAGGATCCGTGCCAATGCTCCACGAAAGGATGGTGAACCAGGGTGCAAGGAGCGCAGAACTACACCAGAGCCTCCAAACGAGGAGCAGAGCCGAGGCCGGAGCGAAAGAAAGCGAATAACCAGACTTCGAGAACCCATAGCCGCCTTAAACCTCAAACTTCCTTAGTACACCGAGCTCGTAAATTGTCGCTCGAGGGAGGAGTCCTCCCATCTCTGAACTGTTGTTATGGCTGTCCTGCATCGTTAATGCGGGTGCAATGGTGGCGACCTTCAGCATTTAATCCCAGGCTAAGTGTGAAGCCTACTGTCACTCCTTCGCCGCGTGTCACCCCATACGGGGTACATTAATATTAAAGTTATTAATATTGATTTAATACATTAATATTGATCTATATTGAGAGTAATGTTTTTTTATTAAAATCACTTATTAAAAATAAAAGCATGGACATTTATCTCCTTTCTTTCTTTCTTCTTTTCTTTTATGTATATATATAAAAGAAAGATTTAAAAAAGCATGAAACTTTATCTCCTTTTATATATATAGAGAGAGAAATATTCTTTTATTAAAATCAAAGATTAAAAAAAGTAAAAGTATGAGTATTTATTCATTTTAAATTTTGATAAAATTATTTAAAATTAACTTTGTTTATTATTAAATTAATTTATTCTCATATATATATATATATATATATATATATATATATATATATATATTCATCTTAAATGTTAAGGTGCAAACATTTAACCTTTTCTCAAGTTTTGAATTTTAAAAAAGGTTTGTACCTGGAGAGATTTTAATTCCTCTAAACACTTGATCACTTGATAAATCCACTCTTAAAATAGATCTATATTGATTTAATACATTAATATTAAAGTATTAAAATATATTAATATATTTTATAATATATTATTATCTCCATAACCACTATATTATTTGTGTGATCTATTAATTAAAGATAGAAAAAATCTAAATAAAACAAATTCAAACCAATATTTTTTTAATATATTAATATATTAAATAATATATTAATATTATAAAATATATTAAAATATTTAATTTTTTGTAATATATTAAAAAAGTAATTATATACCAAACTATAGTAATTATTACTACCTCAATATATTAAGCCTACTTTATTTTTATTTTTTGTAAATTCCTGAGCTATTCCATTAAAAATACAATAATAGTACAATCAAGAGATCTATGGTGAACTAAAAAAAGAGACATCTAGAAAGAAAGACTTAAAGTTATAAACACTGAGCCTGCCCTTACTAGGAAACCAGACAATCAAAACTTGGAAAAACATGCCTCCCATAGAAGGTAACCAAGATCTCAAAAAGAAACTACAACTCTTAGCATTGTTTGACCTGTCATAAGCAAAAATTGGAACTAAAAAAAATCTAATAAACCTGGAAACAGACAAGAGAAAGAGAATTAAGGAGGAAGACCTTCAAGGGGGATTTCTTCAACCACTGGGCACCCAACAAAGTCGTTGTCAATGGAGGAACTAGTGGAGCTAGATTGTGCTTCCTTGGTGGGAAGTCTCGTACATACATTTGGTGAAGGAGGACAAGGGAGGAAAATGATTGTGTTGGACTTTCTGCATGGGGTGGGGGGCGGGGGGGCGGCAGCATTATGGGCTTCACTCACTTGTGCATCCTGCCTAACTTGTTGACCCTTTGTCGTCTTCCTACAGTTGATATATAAAGGTTTCAGGTTGTTGTGATGGCCATCTGAGGATGGAGAGTGGGTTCTAGGAGAACGAGGTGAGTCAAAGGGACTCTGAATGAACACACCAGAAAGACTAAGAAGGGAGTGAGCCAGAAGAGTTTTTACCATCCAGTATCTTCTTCAGCACCTTTGGGTGTGCTGGGTTGTAGGATGGTAATTGGTCATTTCCTCCTCCCAGTCATCCAGCATTTTTTGAATGGAGAGCGGTATCGAACGATCATAGCCTTCCCGAATGACGACGACAGGCTGAGAATGGGTGCCAGTCACTCTACCTCTGCTACCATCCCTCCCCAGGAAGAGGGTAGCATGCATGCATTTGGGCATTGCAAGAACCATGAGCACCCTGTGGAGAAGCTTAGAAGAGGGCCACGACACCCTGCTGATCTTGTAGTTGTTGTTGCAGGACTAAATCAGGCATAGGGTAAGACCGGTGGAGAAGGAAAGAGAGGATATGCCCAAGGATCTCTGAGTATCAAGAGAATATCCATTGAGTAGAAGTGCAAGCCAAGGACTGAGTTGAATGAGCCGAAAGTGAAGGTTCCCCAGGTGGAAAATGAGAGATCTCTGGGAAATCAATGCCCACACCATCTATAGAGAGGTTTGCAGTTGCATATGTCCAGAAGTAGTCAAAAGTCAAAACAATGTGCTATGGTTGTTTCTATGAACAACAAGAAACCTACACCTGTCTGATGATATCTATGTGATGTCATTGCAGTGTTGATATCCATTACAATTACTGCTACACTATGCACAATGATTTTTATAGAAAACAACATGAACCATACTGACAAATACAATACGGTGTAGACTTTATTATTGTAGCATTTACTTTGTATTTTTCTAATTTTTTCATTTGGATCCACCTAAAACGCAATTACAAAATCGTCCAGAATAAATATCATTGAATCGGTAGGAAATTGTGGGAGCTTTTCACATGGGACAATTGGCTTGATACATATCCTCCAACTATCCACATGGGATAGTGGAGTTAATGGTATCCTCATCGTCGTAGGATTTTCCTTCAAATAAAAAAATTATGACTTTATGTCCGACTGCCAAAATTTCCATTAATATTCCTCCTTATCAGTATGTTCCAATTACTCTCTGCAATGTTCCAAAATCTTGTAACTTAGTGGAAGGTGCAAACTGGTGTCTCGTGTTCATCACGTAGTGCATGTTGAATGTAGCACACTAAACACCACTTATGCATTGTGCCCATATTTATCTTGGAGATGATCGTTCCTATCAAATCAAGGGATATGGAGATATTCCAGTAACACTTTTGAATGGTACTTTCAAACACATTCGCAATGTTGTGTATGTCCCTGGGATAAATAAAAACTTGATTTATGTGTCTACAATTACAAATCATAATTTGAATGTTGAATTCTTCAAGACACATTATATAGTGAAGGACTTGCAGGATCATTACAGAATTGTTGCCTCAGGAGTCAGAGTTGGAGGTATGTACAAACTTGATGTCACTAGCAAGAATCATCAAGCATTGACTTCTACAACTGTGCCTGCAAAAACTCTTTGGCACCAAAGGTATGGTCACATTAATTATCATGATTTTTTTTTATTACAAAAAAAAAGTATGGTTGAAGGACTCCTTGTGTTGAAGAATGAGTGTGTTGCTTGTGAAGGTTGTGCATTAGGAAAGATGCACAGAGATGAATTCCCCTCTAATTCTGATAGGAGAAAGAAATATGCATTAGAACTTATACATACTTATGTTTGTGGACCAATGCAGACAAGGTCCTTAGGTGGTTCTTATTATTTTTTGTTATTTATTGATGACTGCACAAGATACAAATGGGTTTATTTCCTTAGAAAAAATAGTGATGTTTTGGAATACTTCAAGGCATTTAAAAACATGGTGGAGAAGAAAACAGGAAAGACCATTAAAATCCTCCCCTCAAATCAAGGGGGAGAGTATAGATTAGGGAACTTCATCAAGTATTGCAAAGATCATGGAATAGTACAACAATTTACAGTACCCCACACTCCACAACAGAACGGAGTTGCAAAAAGGAAAAACAGAACTTTGTTGGAGTGTGCATGAAGTATGATGAAAGGTAAGAATCTCTCGAATTCTTTCTGGGATGAGGCCATTAGCACTATTGTTTATTTAAATAATAGAATTCCAATAAGGTGTCTTGATCATAAAACGCCTTTCGAAGCCTTGTATGATTCTAAACCGGCAGTTAATAATTTGAGGATATTTGGGTGTAACGTTTTTGCACATATTCCAAAGGAGAACAGGAAGAAGCTTGATGCTAAAGCTATCAAATGTATTTTATAGGGTACTATTCAAAATTTAAAGCATATAAATTGTTTGATCCATCTACTCACAAAGTGTTTGTGAGTAGAGATGTAATTTTCCATAGGCAAATAGAAGGAAATAATGAAGACAACAATCATGAAGGATGGCATGTACTTCCTGAATATGAAGAGGTCAAATAAGAGAAGCACCAGTAGGAAATATCACCCAGTGACATGGATACATCCAAGAGTGAAGAAGAATCTTCACAAAATGGAGAAGAAGTCACTAGCCAATTGAGAAGATATTCACGATAGGTTCGTCCACCTGAAAAGTATAAAGACTATGCCCTGATGAGTAATATTTCAAATTTCATAGAACCCATGAGTTGTAATGAAGTTAATGAACATGAAGAGTGGAGAAAAGTAATGGAGGAAGAATATGACTCTATAATGAAAAAAAAAACTTGGGAATTGACTGAGTTGCCTAAAGATAAAAATCCCATAGGATGTAAATGGATATACAAACCTAAATTCAAAGCAGATGGTAGTATAGATAAATATAAATCCAAATTGGTGGCAAAAGGGTATTCACAGAAGGAGGGCATTGATTATGCAGAAACATTTGCACCAATAGCTAAATTAAATACTATAAGATTGTTAATTGCATTAGCTACAAAGTACCATTGGAAGCTTCACCAATTAGATGTAAAATACGCTTTTCTGAATGGTGAGTTCAAGGAGGAGATTTACCTTACTCAACCAAAGGGGTTTGTGAAAAGTGGTCAAGAACATTTAGTGTGTAAATTAAAGAAAGCATTGTATGGACTAAAACAGGCACCTAGGTCATGGTATGAGAATATAGATTCCTTCTTTCTTCAGCATGGTTTTATGAGGAGCAAAAGTGATCCAAATCTGTATACCAAGTTTGATGAAAAGGGACATGTTGTATTGATTTCCTTATATGTTGATGATTTAATTATTATAGGGAATTCAAAAAAAAATTATTAGTTGAATTAAGAAGCAGATGTCACAGGTATTTGAAATGAAAGATCTTGGTGAGTTACATTACTGCCTAGGTCTTGAAGTTTGGAGAAATGTTGTTCAAACCTTTGTGTCTCAAGGTAAATATGTCAGAGAAGTACTTAATAAGTTTAAAATGGATCAGTATAAAGTTTCTTATGTTCCAATGCAGCAGACCATGAAACTTTACTATGATGATGGTTCCAAGGAGGTAAATGGTACAGTGTATATAAAGATGGTGGGAAGCTTGAACTATCTCACTACAACTAGACCTGACATATCATATTATTTTAGTGTGTTAAGTCAGTTTATGGTAAAACCTATAGAAAACCATTGGAATGCAGCGAAAGGGGTACTCATGTATCTCAAAGGAACAATTGATTATGGTATTAAATATTGATGCAGGAGCATCCCTCACGACAAGCGGGCCAACACGGAATTCCATGGACAGCTGGACAAGTGCCAGCACAATTTTTTGAATTTTCTCTTGAAGTTGATGCGCCAAGCATAAATGAGATCATTTAATGAAGGCGCCTTGGTAAAATGTAATCAGACCTCGAGCCATATGCTCTCGTCTGAAGTAGATGGAGGCATTTATAGTGGTTAATGCAGGTAGATAGGATTTTTCTAGATTAGACAGTTCTAGAAGAAAAGGATGGAAACCGGATATAGACACCCTCATTGTGCATTGTAACATAATTCAGGAAATAGTTAGGAGAGTCCAGAGCATAGAGAAGAGAAGCAGAGAACTGTGTAGAAGAATACCCATGTACATATCTTGAATTAATAGAAGAGATTGATTCAGATTCATAGTTGTGGTGTTATTCTCTGTGTATGTGTGTTGAATGTTACACTTATGATTATTTACTTCCTGTTATGCATTTTGTTATTATGCTGTGTATATGATTTCATGTGTTGAGATTGAAATCTGAGAGGAAGTGAAATGAGTTTCAATTGTTTCTCTATCTAAGTAAGGATTCCTGCAAGGAGTGCAGTTGGAGTCATCCGCAAGGAGTGCGTTGACAGAAGGCTCAGATAGTTAACTCTTGTTCTCATTCACCCAGAAGTGAATTTGGGATATAGGAGCCATGTAAGGAGTGCGCAAGCTAAGGAGAGTTTCAGTCGTGAAACTGAGCGAAGTATTTAAGGACTGTTGTTGCAGGAGTGCACAGGGTTGAGAGATTTCAACACTCAGAAGAGGTTGAAGGATTGCCGCAAGGAGTGCATGTAAGAAGTTTCCAAAAAGATTGAATTTGTGGAAAAGCTCAGGAGGAACAGGCCTTCGAATTCACTGAAGGATAAGCGCAAGAAGTTGTTATTGAAAGTCTGAGGGAAGCGTCACAGGTTGGTGAGTAAGCGAATGAGTCTCGCGGAGAGACCCTTCATCATTTCATGGATTGTATAAGGAAGAACAGACGGTCGAAATCCTTTGCGGAGATTTCGCGAAGTTCCGAGGGCCGTTAGATCTTGCGGACATGCAGGGGAGTTATCAGTGCAAGCGTGTAGAGGTTCGAAGCTCAGGAGGGGCAGAGCCGTTGATCAGGACCACAAGAGTCGTCAGATCTACAAGTGACATCATGTATCGGGGATTCGCGAGTCGAAGCTCCAAATTTGTGCAACAAGAATTGCGATATCACGAGTAGCGATATCCCGGTGAATTCAGAACCGTCCATTGTGGAGAATGTGTGTCACGAGATTACCCACATCGGGAACTCGGGCATCGAAGGTTGGAAGACGAAGGAATTCAACTTCACGAGTGGCGAAGAGGCGAAATCTCTGTGTTGTGGGGCCTAGCTGACGTCACATCGGGACATCGTCGATCAGGATTTCGTGAGAAAGGAGTTGAAGATTTGGCGACGGGAATCGTGATATTGCGAGACGTGATATCCCGATGGCTACGTAAGTGTGTGGGGCCACAGCTGAGTCGCGAGTGGAGGAAAGGTGGTGGAGATTGAGAGATCTCGCGAACTCGGGAGTTCACAAATTGAGAGCCCAAACATTTGGTGCTCCAAGTCGCGAAGTCGCGGGGAGCGAGAAGAAGGATAGTCATTGGATCTGGGTCGTAGGAGGACCGTTGGATTATTCGCGAGATCGCGAACCCCAAATTCTCGATGAGGTGACGGGACCATTGAAAATTCAAAGCCGCGAACTCATTGGAGGTTCGGCACTTCGGGACTCGGGAGCCAGAGAACCAAGCGTTTGATATTGCGAGTGGAGAAATCGCGATAGAGCAGGAGTCCCGACAAGGTAAAGATAAGGTCAGCGTTGACTGAGGTATCGGGTCTCGGTGATCCGAGAGTTCAGCGCCAGACCTTTGAACTCGCAAAGTCACGAGTTCCGATTCCTTGATAAATTAAGGAAGGGGGATCGTGCGAAGAGAACTGTGGGTGTAGATTTATCGATAGGGAAATAGAAGAACCAGTTTGTGTTCTTGGGGCCAAGGAAAGAGAAGATCCTGTGTGAGTGGACGTGCCCTAGGTGGCGCACCTGCGTCAAGTGGTATCAGAGCCTAGAAAAGCTTCTTTGCTTTCTGTAGCAGAGAAGAGGAGAATTCACCATGCCTCCAAGGAGAAGGGATAGATGATCACCCGATCCAGAGGAGGAAAGGGAAATGTCCAGAGAAAGAGGTAGGAAAGTACAGAATCCAAACATGGATAGAGAAATGCGTAATCTTCGTGCCAGAATGGAGGACATGGAGACATCACAAAGGCGCAAAGTTGATGTAGGAGATATCAGTGAGTCCGAAAATGAAGATGATGCTAGACATGGAGAAGAAGAAATCCCGGAGGAAGATGTAGCAACTGAACGCTTACTTAAAGCTGTTGCAAGAATGAGTACAAAGGTGAAAATGGATGTTCCAGTTTACGAGGGAAATCTGGATGTTGAAGAGCTGTTGGATTGGATTAGAGCTCTAGACACTTACTTCAACTATGAAGATATCGAAGAGGACAAAAAGGTTAGGCATGCCATCACAAGATTAAAGGGACATCCAGCCTTGTGGTGGGATGAACTACAAGCTGACAGGTGTTGCCAAGGCAAGCAGAAAATTAACCCTAGAATATCTATGTGATTGTTTAGATTCAAAGACTAACACAATCCTTTTTAGAGTTATTTTAGGGTTTTATTCCACCATAGCCCAATTACTTCAGCTATGAAAGCACTTCATGTATGGAGGAAATCACTTAAAAAAGTGAGGCAATCTATTAAGCGAATGATGGAGTTATGTTTGCTATCAATCAATAAATGTGCTCATCTTTGTTATCAATCTCTTCTTTGAGCTAATGGAGTTATGTCTGCTATCAATCAATAAATAATGGAGTTATTTTTGCTATCAATCTCTTATTTGAGATAACTCTAAATAAATATGTGAATCATGCCTCAAACTCCATGAAATACCCAATATATTTGAATCGATGGGAATCTTAACATTTGAAGAATTGCAGTGAATGGGCTCTTGTATCGGTTACCTACCTAGTCTAAGGATTTTGTTCAGACAGAAATATACAAAGTCAAAAAGAGGAAACCTTATATGTGTTTGAAGAAAAAAATGGTAGGTTGAATAATTTTCGGCAATTAATATAGCTGATCGACAAAATACTAGGCTTCCATTTGTACATCACCCTGCGACTCCATTGGTTTCGTTCTACTGCTAAATTTTGGATTTGACAATACACTTCGTTCTACTACTAATTTTTGGATTTGACAGTACACTAGTATTGACAACACTGTCACATGGGTTGTATTTAGGAATCAATGGCTTTTAGTCACATGGACCCAATTCTAAATTTAAAACAATGAGACTGCCATTTTTACCAAATTTTTGATAAATTGTGAAGCAAGAAATGCAGAGAGAAAGAATAGAACAGAAAGCAGTATATTAGAATTTAAGAAGAAAAGTACAAAACGAGTTCATGAAGAAGTTAATGAAGAAGTGCTATACAAAAGGAAATAGCTGAGCTAAATAGGCTCAAGCAAATCAAGAATAGAAAGTACAGCTGGCCAGGACAGCTGGCAGTGTACGGTTAGCCTGTTGAGGTTACATTATATTTAACACTCCCTCTTAAACTCAATAGTTACAAACATCAGCACAAATTATGCCTAAGTGTTGTCTCTGAAAATCAAAAACCGATTTTCCTAGTGGCTTTGTAAAGATATCAGCAAGTTGATCTCGAGAACCACAGAATTGTAGTGCAATATCACCATTATTGACTAGCTCGCGTATGAAATGAAAATGAGTGTCAATGTGTTTTCTTTTCTTGTGAAACACATGATTTTTAGATAAAGCAATTGCTGAAGTATTATCACAGAAAATAGGAGTTGGATCCTTTTCTGTATGTGACATATCTTTCAATATTCTTCTCAGCCACATAGCTTGATAAGAAGCTGAAGTAGCAGAAACATACTCTGCCTCTGCAGAAGATATTGAAACAATTGGCTGCTTCTTTGATGCCCATGAGATCAGGTTCGTGCTGAGTTGAAAAACATGTCTAGATGTGCTTTTCCTGTCATCTAGGTTGCCTGCAAAATCACTGTCTGTGTAACCAGAAAGTTGATTACTATCAGATTTAGTGTACCATAAGCCGAAATTGAGAGTTCCTGCAACATATCTCAGAATTCGTTTCGCCATTTTCCAATGAGAATCTTTGGGGGATTCCATGAATCTGGAAACAAGGCTGGATGCATACATAATGCCAGGCCTAGTTGTTGTAAGATACAACAAACTGCCTATTAAACTTTTGTACAGGGTAGAGTCCACTGTAGGACCTTCATCATTCTTGCTCAATTTTGTGCCTAGGGGTATAGGGGTTTCTGCTGGATTGCATTCTTCCATGTGAAATCTTTTGATGATGTCTGCTGCATACTTTTTCTGACAGACAAAGATGCCTCTGGTTGATTGATCAACCTCAATCCCTAAAAAATATTTCATGATGCCAAGATCTTTCATCTCAAATTCAGATTGCATGGCATGTTTAAAACTGGTTAACTCAAGATTTCCAATATAGATCATGTCATCAACATATAAACATACAATCAAAATTTTACCATGCTGATCTGTTTTGGTGTAAAGAGTTGGCTCATTTTGGCTTCTGCTGAAACCACTTTTGATCAGGTAAGTGTCAATTCTGCTATACCAAGCTCTTGGAGCTTGCTTTAAGCCATACAAGTCTTTCTTCAACCGATATACTTTGGCTGGCTGCTCTTGGACTTCAAATCCAGGTGGTTGATTGACATAAACTTCTTCTTCTAGGAAACCATTGAGGAATGTTGACTTGACATCCATTTGGTATACTTGCCATTTGTGTTGGGCTACTATGGCCGATAGAGTCCTTACAGTGTCTAGTCTTGCTACTGGAGCAAAAGTTTCACCATAATCAGTACCTGGTTGTTGTGAGAATCCTTTGGCAACAAGTCTTTCCTTGTGTTTTTCAATCTGCCCTTTTTCATTGAGTTTAGTTTTGTAAACCCACTTGACACCAATACTTTTCTTGTGACTTGGAAAATCAACAAGATCCCATGTCTGATTTTTCTCAATGGAGTCAATTTCTTGGTTCATGGCTTGAACCCTGTGTGGCTCCTTTGCTGCTTCCTTAAAAGATGTAGGTTGACATGACATTAAACCAAAAAGGTTGTGTTGTTCAAAGTCATCCAACTGCTGATGGATTTCTCTCAAACTTCGAGTTCTCTGATTTTGTGGTTCAGAGAATGATTCTCTGCTGGAAGTTGAGTTATCCTGAGAATTTTCAGGTTGTCTTTGTACCTGTAGTCTTGGAAGAATAGTTTGAGGTACTTGATGTCTTGAATTTTCTGCGTTTTCAGAACTTGGCAGTAATGGATTTTGACTATCCATTTGTTGATTTTCTGAATCATTCCAGAATTGTTTTTCCATAAATTTTACATCTCTGCTGAAAATGAGTTTCTTGGTGATTAGATTGTAAAGCATGTAAGCTTTAGATGTTTCACTATATCTAGTGAATATAAATTTCTCACTTCTGTCATCAAGTTTCTTCCTTAATTCGGAAGGAATGTGAGCGTATGCTATGCATCTGAATGTCCTTAGATGCGCAACATTGAGCTTTGTCCCACTCCATGCCTCTTGGGGGACTTTTAGCTTTAGTTTGGTAGTTGGAGATCTATTCAAGAGATAAGTTGATCATGCTACTGCTTTATCCCAAAAAGTATTTGACAAACTTTTCTCTTTGAGAAGTGTTCTTGCCATATTCATTATTGTCTGATTTTTCCTTTCAGCCACTCCATTCTGTTGTGGAGTATACCTGGTTGTTGTTTGCATGATAATGCCTTGTCATTTGCAGAAATTTGCAAATTCTCTGGAGTTGTATTCTCCTCCTCCATCTGACCTGAGTGCTTTGATATATTTTCCACTCTGTTTTTCAGCTTCTGCCTTGAATTCTTTGAATTTTGCAAAAGTTTCAGACTTGTGTCTGAGAAAATAGATCTAGATTTTTCTGCTGAAATCATCAATAAACGTTAGAAAATAGAAGCTACCACCTATGGACTCTGTTTGCATTGGTCCACATAGGTCAGTGTGAACAAGTTCAAGATGTTGTTTGGCTTGATTGGAAG
>ML804229.1:225360-235460 GCA_009831015.1 Picea engelmannii | reverse complement strand
TCATAAATTAATTTTCTGCTAGGGTTTTTATCATAAATTTTGCAAGATGCTCCCTCAAAAAGTACCTTATAGCCATGTTCAATGAGCTTTCCTACACTTAGCAAATTATGTTTCAGATCTGGAACATTATAGACATTGTTTATGTCTTTCTTTACGTTATGTTTAGTAAGAATGGGAACATTGCCTTTTCCTTGAACTTTGACTAAAGAATCATTTCCAAGTGTAATATCAGATGAGAGTGAAGAATAAACACATGAAAGTAAATCTTTGTTACCTGTCATGTGATTTATGCATCCACTGTCCAGAAACCAGAGATCTTTAGGTTGTTGTTCAGTCTTGTGGCACGAAAGAAACATACCTCCTGAGTTTTCTCCTGTATGATTTGACACATGTGCTATGCTTGAGAGATGATCTACTTGCTTCTTCCTGCATTCAGATTCATAGTGCCCATACTTTTTGCAGTAATAGCATTGTATGCTTGATTTCTCATTTGATCTTCTCCCTCTGCCTCTTTGAGGCTGAAAACTCTGATTTTGGTGTTGTTGTCTTTGACCTTGGAAATTTTGATTCGGATTCTGTTGTTGTCTGTTACCTCCATTGGAATGAGGATTTATTTGACTGCTCCCTCTTCCTTGGTGATCTCTGCTGCGCCCTCTGCCTCTCCCTCTGCTAAAGGAGAATTGTGTTTTGAAAGCGTTGGAGATTGATTCATCAGTGAGATGCAGTCTGGTCTCATGTGTCACTAGAGAACCAATTAATTCATCTGTTGAAAAACTTGACAGATCCTTGGATTCAAGGATGGATGTAACAACCATTTTGAATTTCTTTGGTAGACTTCAGAGGACTTTCTCAACAATGCCTTGGTCAGTGATGGTTTCACCAGTCAATCTGATCTGGTTCACGATGCCCATGACTCTGGTCATGAACTGATCCACATTTTCGGACTCTCTCATCCTTAGAGTCTCGAATTGTGTCCTCAATGTCTGCAGTTTAATTGTTTTGACCCTGTCATTTCCTTGGTAGGAAGATTTAAGGATATCCCAGGCCTATTTTGAAGTACCAACGCCTGTGATTTTTTAGAAAATTGTGTCATCCACTGAATTTTGAATCCAAAATTTAGCTTTATTTTCTCTGTTTCTCTGAGTTGCCTGAGCAATTTTCTGAGGGTTTGTCATGGCGGCAAGGTCTATTGGATCCGGTTCCACATATACATGATCCACTGGATCCCAGCACTCTTGTGCTTGCAGGAAGGATTTCATTCGAAGAGACCAGAACTCGTAGTTCTTGCCAAGTAGAATCGGACCCTGAGTTGGTCCTAAATTGCTAGATGATGCCATCTTTTAAAGAATTTAGCAAAAACAGAAAGAAAATTTGTATTTACCTGTCTCTTGCGTGTAATTTGCAGTGACTTTGGAACTCTGTGATTCAAAATTTTGCGAGTTTTGGCTTCGTGATTCTGACTTCGGGACTTCGTTATACGAGTCCTCTGAACTCTTGTCTCTCCAACTTCCGATCACCGAAACGCCGAAGAGTTCTTCTGACTCCTTGATTCCCTGATCTCCAAATTATCGAAATGTCGAATTGGCTTCAAGGATCAACGATCCTTGTTAATTTGAGATCAACGATTCAGATTATTTCGAAGTGTATCGGTATTTCACGACTCTTGAATTGGCGATTTCGGGTTTTGGGACTTCCTGTTTCCCGATGTCGAGAACCTCTATCTTCTCAATCTCCCGATGTCCAAAATGCCAATTTGCCGAAACAGCTTTAACTTCAGTTAGCCCCTTGGGCTATGCCTCTAGTCCACATGACCTCTCTTGATATGACCACATTCCCTTTCGGGGTTTCGCAACTCAAACGCACAACCTCTTGGTCTCTCGACTTCCGAAAAGTCGATTCCTGAAATGCCGAGTCCCGATGTCCTTCTTTCGTGCTTTTGGAACTTTAAATGCCGAAATGTAGAAATGTGCCTGTTGGACAATCAACGGTCCAAGTCCGTTGATGATCTGATGGTCCAAATCCTATCGGGATTTCACGAATCGGTATTTCATGACTCGTGATTCCTCATCACGCTGTGCTTCCAAAATGAGAAGTCCGAATTGCCAATTTGCCGAAATCGCTTTTTCGAAAAATTTCCCGAGATCCTAGATTGATGCCATGCGTCTCCTCCAGATGGACGGTCCTCCTGCGTTTTGGGATTTCACGATTTGCGACACCCGATGACAAAAATCCTCTGTCAACTTGAAACCCCGGTAGTCGAAATGTCGACGATTTCCTCGATCTCTGCCACGTGTCCAAATGAATGGACGGTTGTGGTCTTTTCGGGATTTCGGGACTTTCGTCGTGGAGTGTCTCGACCTTTCGTCAACAAGACCTCCGATATCCTGAACTCTGAAATGTTGAAATGATGGCCCTTGGATCTGCTGCCACCTGTCCTCTGAGATGGACGGCTCACAATCCTCTCGGGATTTCACGATATGTGATGTCGAGATTTCGCGATTTCGCGTATCGGGGTTTTGGAGTGCAATCACCTTTGCTTGTCCAACTCCTGATTCCCGATATTGTGATCGGATCAGATTGACGGCTCACGATCTATCTCGATCCAACGGTCCAGAATAACTCGTGATTTCACGATTCGCGAATTCTCACGACAGTCTTCTGACCTTTACACCTTGCGAGTCAGCGAAATGCCGAGATCTTGCCACGTGTCTCTTGATGGATGGTCCAGATGATTTCATGACTTCACAGATCAAAATTTCTCCTGTGCGCTCCAGAGGACTAAACCTCGTGCACTTTCTCGCTGATCCAACGGCTGTCAGTCCTCTGCGCAAGATCTAACGGCTGAAATTCTTTCACCTTTTTCGCGCTCTCCTCGTCCCTTCTAAACTAGATTTTTGCCTCCGATCTATTCGCAGGTTGGATCTTATGGCTGCGTCAGCTAGTATTTGCTCCTTAGACGTGATCTTTGCACCTGCGGAAGAAAAAATTCATGAATCTTTCAAAGATTTGAAAGAATTTCACGAGTTCTTGGTTCTCTACTGCAATCTTTGACAGATTTAAGCGATTTCCGAAATGCTTTAAACGCTCCTTCTTTCTGCAACTATCTTTCACGAATTTGAACAAATTCTTTGAATTCTTCAAGAGTTCCCGCCTCCTGCAGCTCTTCTTCGTGAATCTTTGATGATTCTTAAAGATTGTACAAGAATCTTTACTGTTTCTTCCTTCTCAGTCTCCGCTTCCTTCTCGTGTTTCTGCTCCTTGAAACTTTTAAGCGTAGTATGTTCTGTGACCTCGCGTGAGCTTCTTATGCTATTTTTTTGAGCGTATGACAGTCTGCTTCCTCGTGGAAGTTTCCTACGAGGATCTTTCGAGAGTATGACGGACAACTCTCCAAGCCTTGTGAAAAGTCTGTGTCGAATGCTCTCAAGATCCATGTAAGCTCTGTACTATTTGAGGATCGTGTTGCTCTCTAGCCTGTGTGAAGAGGCTTACTACTGTAGCTCTGATACCATGATAAATTGTGAAGCAAGAAATGCAGAGAGAAAGAATAGAATAGAAAGCAGTATATTATAATGTAAGAAGAAAAGTACAAAACGAGTACATGAAGAAGTTAATGAAAAAGTGCTATGCAAAAAGAAATAGAGAAAATCAAGAATAGAAAGTACAGCTGGCCAGGATAGATGGTAGTGTACAATCAGCCTATTGAGGTTACATTATATTTAACAATTTTCAGATTGTGTGTATAATCTAAGCTCTCACTGGAAAAAATGGCAGTCATTTACATTAAATTAAGGTAACCATGATTTTCATGTTGAATATGTTCTCTATAATTACAGACTTGTGCACGTTTTCCGAATTGATTTTATTCCGATTAGATTGAAACAAATAACTGCTTTAGCCATAGCCAAAATCAAATATGATTCAATCTTCCTGCTAGAGCCGAATTCAAATAGTATCACTCTGCATGTTGATTATAAGGTGTTGATACTCTAATGTCCTACGACATTATATTGGATATTCATGTCGACCAATCCAAAGTCGAGAGTGTAGGAGGAACCATAAAATGGTCGTCATTCTCGGTCTCAATTTCAAAATCGTCGGTTTAAATTGTAGTCCACAGTATGAAACTGAGAAACGGTCAGATGCATATGACGGTTGTTTTGGCTCCATTTATTTGAAAATATTGATGTAAAATTTCACATCTAAAAAGAGAAAAATTATTCAAAACCAGTTTCTTTTTCGCAATCTTCCATTTATTTGAAAATTTTAATGTATAGATCAAAATTATCCAAAACCATCTTCTCGTATTCACAAACAATTTAAATTAAATTGTAACAGAAATTATCAAGTTTCTTTTTCGCAATCTTCCATTTATTTGAAAATTTTAATGTATAGATCAAAATTATCCAAAACCATTTTCTCGTATTCACAAACAATTTAAATTAAATTGTAACAGAAATTGTTCATAAAATTAAATTAAATTGTTCATAAAATATCACCTCGCGTGCCTTCAATTCCGATGTACAAATCCTCTCCCTATGAAAGGCTTATTAGGAATGTACGAAAACCTAGAAAAAAGATAGAACGGGATATGATGTACCAAAAGTCAGAACAACTATCTATAGTGCATCGTATCAATTTTTTTGTATCACTCTTCCCTCCTAATTTGGTTAGTGATACAATCCATTCGTCCGGAATTTGTTATCTCCATCATAAATTTCGATGCTTGTAACACCGAAAACGATTTATCCATTTTATTTATTATTGGTATTTACTCTGTGTGATATGGTTCAATCACGTGCACTTGCTTTATGGGTGTTTTCCATTCGATGAATTTCTTCTGTACACGTGGAAAGGCCTTATCCATAATGGTTGCGTCTTTAGATTCTAAGTTGATCTTAGGATATAGATGGGATTTAGTTTGGGGAGCCACTTACATGTTATTATGTATGTCTGGCACGTCACACTCTTTATGGTATGTTCTAAGTGTATCACATTTTCATATTAATTATGGATGGTTATCACATTTTCAAAGTGTATCACATTCTCTGCGAAAGTGTATCACATCATTCAACTTCTTTGAGTTCCACTTCTCTGATATGAGCTTTCAGTTTTTTTCTCTTCTTTCTTTCAATCAATATCTAAATAGACCATCTGACCTTCCTCTTCAATCTCCAACCATAGCTCTGGTTCTCCTCAGTATCATGTAGCAGCTCCATAATTATGTTGAGTGTTTCCTTTATCTCATTAAACTCCCTGCCAAATTTATCTTGACTCATTCTTCTGCCAACTACTTTGGCATCCTCTTTCTTTCCTTTATTGTGGCTTCCTCCTGAACCTATGACATGACCATCAATATTCATCTTCATCTCCTCTTTGTGAACTTCTCCTAGTCCATTGTGAGTTGCATCAAGCCTCTGTAGAAAATATCCTCGTCTGCTACATAATATCACTCAAGCTTCCTCTTGATCTTTTCCTCTTGGTATCATTGGTTATGTGTTCTAGAACCCTCTTAGCATCTCCTCTACTCCTATGGCTCTACACTTACTCACTTTCTCTGAGAAATCCTCTTGTTCTCCTCACTTCCAATCCCCAGCTGGAAGTATTTACAACATTTGTAAGGTTCCACCACAACTTCTTCACTTAAAATATCTTCTTTCTCTCTCTTCCTCTCTTACAACTCTACTAGATATCAATGGATTCTACCATATCCTTATTTTCTACCTACATTCACAATTTCTCATAACCAGAGTTAATTATAAAATATGAACCATTTCCTGCAAGATTTATTCATGACCTTATCTTCCACATTCATTGCACTTAAATGGACAACTCCCTGTCACAACTTTCTCATGCATCCCTTTGTACATGATCCCTTCTGAATCTGCTCAGATTCTTTGTTGCTATATATGCAATGTCAAAATTACATATTTCTCCATCCAATATCAAAGTAAAATTACTCTCTGATACCAAAAATGATGACCATATTGGTCTATACACACAGTATGCAAAATTTTATATTCAAATTTATGTTGTAGCTTGGATAGAACTACTCAAAATCTAAATTTGTGGGCCCAAAACCTCCTTCTAGCAGAGCTCATAATACTTTTTTGTGTGCAACATAACTTTAGCACTCAAACTAAAACCTTTTCCTCCATAAAGCCTTGGTCTATGAATGTGCGCTAAAACCTCCACTAATCGACTCCCTTGCTTCTGCTCATGTCATCATATGACCAAGTGCCATAACCAGGTGCTTAACATTATCGGGGATTTATCCTTCCATCAGTTATCACACTCCCTCTTGGCTCTCAAAACCCACCATTGATTGTCATTGAAAGGAAAATCTCTATCGCACCTCAGAATACTCCAGCTCTCAACCTTCTGTCGTCAATCTATCGAAATAAAATGGTTTGAATTTGACGTCCACTTCTCCTTTGTATCAGAGACCCTCTATCGAAATCCTGCAAGCTACCACACTCTGAAACGTTAGATCCAAAATTCTTTCACCTCCCTCTCAGACTCCGAAAAATGAAATGATGTTATGAGAAATCTTACCCTGCAGAGAGGTTAAGCTCCCCTTTGGACCAAGACCCCTCATTTGGTATAAAGAAATAAGTAAACAAATGGTTTCTACTTTCCTTATAGATCTAGTTCATAACCAATCGAAATGAGAAAAAAAAAAGTGTGGCATACCTTGTTCTGATGTTTGTCCTCATTGCTCCAAGATTCAAGATTGATCTCCAATCTCCTTAGCATTAGTTGGGACCTGCGATCAACAACAAAGAAATATTTTCTCCTACTCTATGTGATTAGATAAAACAAATATATATGTACCCAATTTGACTTAAGCATATACATTACAATGAACAACATAATGAAAGGAATAGGCCAAGTTGATATATTAATGGAAATCCAAAATAAGGAAGTTACAAATCATGTTGATGTCACAACAATATTCTCTAATCTCTCCTCGTCCAGTCCTTGCATGAAAGTATTGAGATCAAAATGATGATACTCTTATGGATTCCTTCCCTCGGGATCAAAGTTTTGACACCTAAAATAATCCCCCTTTCACCTTGGAATGCCATCATTATATAGGATTTGGAGGCTTAACCAACATGGAGAATATCACTCACTAGATCCACTAAATTCGGATCTCCAAGATTTTTAGGGAGAAAATATCTCTCAAGGATTTTAGGGAGGAAATATCTCTCAAGATCCATCAAATTAGGATATTGGTTTGAGAAAATCTCTCAACCATCCATGAGATTGTTAACTTCTCCTTGAGATTAGGAAACAAAATGTGAGGTGGATTCTCACACTAAATTAATTTCCTTTTTATGAATAATAATGAATAATACATGTGCACATAATATTTTGACCTTCATATGAAATTTCTTTCCTAACATCTCTAGGGATTATGCCAAATGATCCCTCACTAAAGTGTGATAAATCCACATTTGGTAGTGTGGGAATTTGGTTTGTAACAAACGCTCTCTACCATTGATCCATCATGAGATCTAATAGTCACCTTCTATGCTTCCGATGTGCTCCTCTGATGCCACATACTCACACATGGATGCCACATGTCAACCTCTTACTCATCAGTTTTGACTACTACGTGTCTCCTGCTCATTCATCCTTGTCATTGCCACGTGTCCACTCCTCATTCACTGATGCCACATCTGGGCTCTGTCAGTTATCACGTGTCACTTTGGTGACCTGACATGTGTCTCATCCTAAGACACTGATCTATGTGACTCTGAATAGATCTGCACCATCTATCGATGTCACCTTGTTGGACTTCCTCTTCTTGTTGGACTCCAATGTTACTACTCTGAACACCAATCAGTTGTATCATCTCGAACGGATCTCCATCATTCATTGTTGTCCTTCTATCATATTTGTTTCAACTGTTGAAATATGATAACCCCACTCTAACATTCAATGGGGTGTCGCCACATGTTCTCTTATGATCCCTTGATCTGAGCTATTCTAAACCAATCTTCATCGTTGGTCGAATCTCTTCTTTGTTGGGTGTTATGACATTCTATCGCTCCGATAGAAAATACCAATCACACGTCACCATGTGTCTTCTTGAGGATCATAGATCTAACTCACTCTGAGTAGATCTTATCAATTGATCTCTACGCTTCTCCTACCAATCATCATTTTTGATTGGACCTCCCTTCATGAAGTATTCTTTAATTTTTACTCCGATAGCTTTACTCTGAAATCCTTGACAATGTCTCTTCGGACTCCAAACCCAAAATGAACTCTAGTCATAGATTTGGGTAGATCTATATCATGGATCTAATCATGGCCATCCATTCTTAACATGTGAATTGGAATTTTGGTCTCATAATCGATGGTCACGATCGACTGCAAATCTTGATCCGATGATTGTTGTTCCTTCACACCTTTATACAAAGGTTAAGCCCAGTTTCAACCTACACACAGAACAAGACTCGGTCTCTTCTCATTTTGACTTCCACTGATCCAATTTATGAACTCAAGTAGTCCATAATCACAATTGGGATATCGATCTCTCCAATGATCAATGGTTGAGTTCAATCCAACCTACACCAAACACTCTAAGAGGGAGTTCTCATTGTTCAAAGATTAAAACCTGTACACTCACTCTTGAAAATAATTAACACACAATTTACAAAGGTCTTCAACCAAAAATTCCATATAACACTCGAAATAGAGTGATGTCATTACTCAATCGTACAAGAATGTACATACAAATTGCATAACACCTCTTAATTGCCTTTTCACATCTCCCTCTATGGCATGATTCTTCATTCGATTGGCCACCCTTCATGCCTGTAGGATTACAATTGTAATACACAAAGACTTCTGAACCAGAATTTGTTCATACCATAACAATCATTCCTAAATTAATCTCCAGGATCTTCTAAGATTCACAAAACCCTCCTAAGATCTCTCTAATTCTCACAACTCTATCGAGATCTACTTAATAAGACAAATTCAATTACATTCAATAATTTCAACCCAACAACCCTATCCTATGAAATTCTTCTAAAATTCATATAAAACATAGAAAAATACAAATAATTCAAGACCCCCTTATCTAACCAAACAAAGTTATTTTTAGAGACAAGATGCTCTTGCATCAAAAATAATAACTCAAAGTTTGTCATTATCATATGTTTTCTTAAAACAACCATAAATTAACACTTGAATTAACCATCAACCATCAATAAGGATATTTCTATTTCTGGATGAAGAAAAGGACATTTTCAAACCATTTTTATTAGTAGTTAGATAATGGTAACAAACCATCTTTAGTAGTACTTAGATAATCGTATCAACTAATATCATGCATGATAGTGTTATCTCTCATATTCTCTTCAAAGATTTATGTGATAATGGTATCAAATCATATCAACACAATACAATAGTGTTATCTTTCCTCTTTTCTTCAATAATCTATGTGACCTATTTTGTATTTAATAGAAGAAAATAGTAAAAATGTTTAAAGAAGATTCACATTAAAAACTTTGTAAATATTTAAAATGCTTACTAAATTTAATTTATTTAAACAAAATAATTGTCAAAAAAACAATATATTAAATAAAATAATAATCATAAAAATTAAATATAAAATGCTCATAAAAAATAATATATTAAATAAAATATTAGTCATAAAAAAGATGATGTAAAAACAAAATAATTGTAAAAAAATAATATATTAAATAAAATAATAGTCATAAAAATAAAAATAAAAAAATAAAAAAAATTGATGTGAGTGTTTATTATTCTACTCTTTATAACTAACTATTCATCTCTTTTTAATATAGAAAATTTGTTCATAAATTTTTATCTCCTTTTTTATATAGAGATAATAATAATTTATTTTTAAGGTCATGATCAAACTAAACATTCAATTGGTGTATGAGATTTCTTTTTTTGTGTAACAAGAAACCTCCTCTAAATTTGAACCCGTAACCTTCAAAAAAAAAATACATATATATACTCACAAGTTATTAAATACTTTTATTTTCTTTCTCATATATATAATTAGAAAGCAATATTTTTTTATTAAAATCACTTATTAGAAAATAAAAGCATGA
>ML804229.1:186633-217802 GCA_009831015.1 Picea engelmannii | reverse complement strand
AAGATATTAATGCCTTGGTTCCACTTTAACTTCTTTTTGAACTTTATAAACTTCCAATAACTTAATAAACTTTCAATATTTTTCCCTTTATAAATATTAACACCTTGCTTTTGATTTAAGAATATCCTCACCTTTTAATTTTAAGTGTCTCCTTTATTAGTCTCTGTCGAAGGCATAGAGGGACTATAGCAATCAATAATTCGTTGACTTCATATTAGTTTACCCTTTGACTAAAAATATTTGCATAATATCTATTGTTGGAACTAGGGAACTAAAAACATTGATTTTATGTAATAAAAAATACCATATATGTCATGATCTGATTGGATAACAGATTGGAGGTCCTATTTCCTGCTTCGTTATTCCCAATGTTTTATATGTTATCATATCCAAAGTTTTTGATCATATACGGTCTTTCTGAATTTTTATTTTTTTCTTGAAATGTTTGGATATCCAAAGTTTTGAAGATAGAGAGTCAGTTTTTTATTAGTTGACTTCATATTAGTTTTTCCTTTGAATCATTTTTTTTTACATAGCCTCTATTGTTTGAACTATTGTTACTAATTATTTTTTATTGTTATAAAATAATATAATAAATGTATTTTCATACGTAATAGACATGCCACACTGTATTGTTTCTTAAATTTTTACAGAGCAGTCCTAACAGACTTAAATTTTTACCTAACAGGTCGCACAGCCTTAAATGTTTACTTAACAGGCCTGTTACAAGACATTTTCCTCCATTTTTATTTATATATGCAATGTTCTCTGCAGTGAATATGGGAAATATTGTTCTTTAGCGACATTATTGGTTCACTGGTTCATGCTTGCTCCTTGCTTGTTCATTGATTTCTTGTTTTCATATTGTTGTTGTTCTTGTTTTCATGTTGGTCTTGTTGCAGTTTGCACGCTTGGGATTCTACAACCGTGATTAGAATTGTCCTTATGTCGTTCCCCATTGGTTGGTGGGTTTCAGTGTCATGTTTAGCTTCCTTTTTTATTTGCAGTTTGCAGGTGAGATATTTGACTACTTGGAATGCCTGAGTCGAAATCCTCTTGTAGAACATCTTTGTATGTGAGGAGAAAATACAATTTCCTTTTCCTATACGTCAATGTGGTTGTGATGGTGGTAGGTTATGTGTCTAACATTGGCGATTAGGAACGAGACAAAGACAACATTACAGTCCTACTTCTCTGGTCGTAGTAATCACATACAAAGATGGACTACAAGAGGATTTTGATCACTCCTAGTATTGAAAAATACCAACCATGAAAACTACACCTTTATTAATTTCTTGCACAGTGGTGGGCCTTTGGACGATCCTCACAACCTTAAATGTTTACCTGACAGGTCTCACGGCCTTAAATGTTTGGTTAACAGATGTCTTACAATACATTTTCCTCTGAATTGTTTGATACAATCTTGTGTACAGTGAATTTGGCCAATATTGTTCTTCACCGACATTCCTGGTCGGTTGGTTGGTGCTTGCTCCTTGGTTCGCTAGATGCTGCTTATTGTTTTTTTATTCAACTTTGCAGGGTTAAGGTCCTGCAGCTGCAGTTGGGCCTTTTGGTTCTTCTTCACTAGGTTGTTATTTGTTGCTTGTGTTAGAATATAATGGATGTGGTCATTTAACCATAGACAATATCACTATTTTCACCCAACCATAGGCCCAAGCCAGCCTCGAGCACCATAACCTTGACAGAGAATCATTCCATAAGAAAACCCTAGGCTAGATAGCCAAACACGATAGCGCACCTCTCTGCAAGGATAGTGCACCAAATAGGAGTAACAAGAGATTATCAGAGAGTCCAAACCATAACCAAGAGAGAGTCCAGGCCAAAACCGAAATCTGCTAGCTACAGCAGCTGCAACGGCAGCTCTCCTCCAAACTTGTGCACAAACTGGCCAACTACAGTGCACACCAGTGTTGCTTCTGTACTTCTGATAATGCCTGCCAGAATGAAGATTGGCCTCCTATATTTATACTAAAACTGGCAAACTGCCTGGGCCGACTTCTCATTCTGGGTGCCTATTTACTTAGTATATAATATTTTCTTTGGTCGACTTCTTCTCTTGGAGGATAATAACCTAATACAAATTATCCTCTTGAGTCGACTTGTCTTCCAGGGCTATTAGCCAACTAATTTAGGGTTTCTTCTTGATTCCTGGAATATTCTATTCTCATCAGGTTTACACATGAAGGTAAATACCTCCCGTAGCTACCATAATATCAACACTCCCTCCTAGATAGAGAGTTATTTGAAAGTAATGATCTTGAGCACAAACATACCATTTACCTGGTAGCATCAACATAGTCATATAGACTATCTCATGACTAGATCATGAGCACCATCATCACTATCAGTTTCATCAGTTGCATCATCTCTCGAAACCATACTCCATATGAGTAATCAGACATGATGTTGGATAAGTCACTCACTCCACATAGTGACACAAGAGCCATTCTTCTAATCCGGACATATGTCCTATAAGAATAAATGTTCTAAACCATTTTTCGCCTGGGAAATCTCTGTCCATCTAGTTGATAATAATTTCCAACACTACTGATAGTCTTCAAGGCGATCAGAACAATGTCATTCAGTAGAACACAATTGTGTCTATCCATAGTAGCACACAGCTACAATCCAGTGGTACACTGCCATGCCAAGTAGCACACAGATACTTGATCAGTGACATATAGTCACAATCAGTGGAACACATCCACTACAGTAGTGTACATCTAATGTCCGGAGACATACAGTATCCAAAAAAATCATATCATCAACCTGCACAGAAAACATTTTTATGATATATAAACTGAATCATATTGGCCATTCTTCCACTCACATCTATGATATCTGGAAGAGCATCTTCCCTAAGAAAGTAAAACATCAACGATGAGTTATATGGACTATTATTCTCAAGAAAGGAAGAATAATTGTCCCTATTTTTGAGCCTGGACCAATCACCTATCTAGACCATTCCTCCACACTAAACAAAGTGAAACCTGGAGAGAATGAATCTGCCCTAAGGAAAGCATGTCCCTGATTGCTGAAACTAGACCATTCGCCTATCTGGGCCATTCCTCTGGTACTAAAAAAAGTTCAACCTGGAGAGAATGAATCTTCCCTAGGGAATGAATATCTAGACCATTTCCTAAGGAAATGATTGTCCTGCACCAACCTCCAAAATGGACCATTCTTCGAAACTGCTCACAATTGTGAGCTTCGAAAGAATGATTGTCCGGCATGGTGGACCAGTCTTCTTGACCACTACTGAGAGTGACCGTCAAGAAGAGAGACTGTCCTATACCATTCCCTATGTTAACCACAAGGGGAATTGTTATCTATGGTACATCAATAATCCATAGAACCATTTTCATTACGAAAATAACTTTTCGATCTGGACCATTTTCTGAACTGGAAAATGCATGTCCGTAAGAAATCTCAAACCACTTTCTGAACTGGAAAGGAACTACTCATCCTGGACCATTTTTCGAACTGAAAAATGATTTTCCATAAATCCATAACACATCAGTGCTCCCTCCCAACATGGGAGTCATCTCTTCCTTTTTCAATCAGGAATTTGTCTCCACGAGCTCCAACTTGAGTACACAAACTCTTTCATCTTGAACATAGGTTTTGCCAAAATGTCTGCTTATCTACTCATCTGTGAATATATATTGGACAACCACTTCTGTTTTTTGGACTTCATCACGGAGAATGCAATGCTTGATATCAATGTACTTCAGTCTTTTTGGAACACCGGTTTTTTGAAGGCTTCGTATATCTTTGATCATCATAGTTGAATTCATCTCTTTTGTTTCCTGCTAGCTCATAACATCGTGGCAAGGGTCAAACTTGGAACATATTCCAGTGGTACTTCTTCTGTCATCATGAGAGCGTTGTCATGGATTGGCAATCCATCATCCTTGAGTTCTGAGTAACCATTTTGATACAATATATTTGTTATAGAAGGTTTTTCACCATGTTTTTGTTGTGCATTGGAGGCTCTACACCAAGTTGTTTGAATCCATACAAAACCTTCTTCCATTTGCATACAAGAGTCTCTTCCTGGTATATGACGCAGACCCCCCCATCCCTCTGGCCGAGATCTTCTCATAGGATCATTTCAATTATTCCTTGAGCCAAAGTGGCTCTTTCGGATCCCTATCGGAACCTCAATTTTCTTCGATCCACAGGTCCTTCAACTTCCCTCACAGTCTCTGTACACACGATCGTGAATTTTGGATTTTGGGATCCCCTACCCGATATCAAGAGTCCTTGACTCTTTGATCTTCTGACCTCTAAAACATCGATTTTTCGAAATGGCTTTAGTCGTGGTTAGCCCCCCTAGGCTATACCCATAGTCCATATGACCTCCCCTTCATATGACTGCAATCTTCTTCGGGGTTCATCGACGCAAAGCACCCAGCTTCTTGTCCTCAGGACTTCTGAAAAGCCACTTTTTGGAATGCCGAAAATACCTATCCCGGCTTCCTATCTCCTTTCGCAATTTTGGAGTTCCCAATGCCAAAATGATTGGTTCTCTCATCCTCAGGAATCCTGAAGTTCTGAACTCCGAAATGACAGGCGAATATACCCACCTTCTGCGTCCCATACTATTCTTTAGTGACTTCAAGTTTTCGTGTTTCGGGCTTTCCCAATGCAAGGTTTCCTCTGCCCCTGCTCTTTCGCACTCCTGGTATCCAAAATACCGAAGTACCGATATGCATTTTCACTCCTGACGGAGATCAATGGCTGTGATCTAATCTTTGATCAACGACCCTGATCCTTTTTAGGTTTTCCTCCCTAAGAGCTCGGATCCTATGTCCTCAGGATTTCCGAAATCCCGATATCTAGTATGCCGAATTCTGGTCCTTGCCTTCGTGACTCGACAATGCTCCTTCTCCACTTTCGTGAATTCGCATTTCGGAATTCCGCGACTCCTAGTGAATCAAATCTTCACTATCCTATGAACCTTCAAGCTTCCGAAGTCCGAAATCTCGATGCCTCTGCCCTGTTGGGACTTTTCTGGATTCTCTGCTCTCCGTGTGCGGGTTAAACCTCGTGCTTCTTCCGACAGATCCGACAGCTACCGGCTATCTAAGCAAGATCTGATAGTCCAGATCTTCTCCTTTCCTGTGCACTCTCTTTCTGCTATCTGAACGTAGAAATTTAATGGTCCAGATCTTCCTTTCGACATGATATGACGGCAGCTGTGCTCTCCCCTGAGCATGCGCTTTCTTCCTGAACCTTGGAAGATTTTCCAATTATCAAAGGCCTCAAACTTTGTTTTTCCTCTGCGAGTTCTATGACCCTTGGTATCACCTACGTACTTGAAGACGCTGTCCCTCCTGAGCTTTCAGGACTCTAAACTCTCCAAAGAGTTCCTTAGCTCTGCGACTTCTACAGCTATGGCTCCGTGAATGAAAGCACTACTCCTCCTGGCTTCTCTCTTTGAATCCTCAAGGGATTCTTCGAATTCTGCACTCCTTGCAGAGTCTCTGCACACACGAAGGTGATATCTATCCTGAGATTTTCTTGTAGCTTCGACCTCTAAGGGATTAACCCTTTTTCATTCTCCCTCAGATGGAGAATCTGATGCCCTCATGGTACTCTCTTTCTCAAGCAACTTCTTGCTGAGTCTACAGGGTATTCAGCAACCCTGTGAAGATCCTTCCTTGGACTCTTCTCTATTTCAGAACTCAAAAGAGCTCTTTCCTGTGCTCTGTCTAAACCTATATGTCCCTACAAATGCATATTAACACACATTCACAGCATATAAAGAACACACAAAGACATTCATAAACACACAAGCACACAGAATCTCAATGTAGAAAAAACTGTTGCTTGTATTAATGTAAAAAGCCTCTGTTTACAAGGTGTTCTTGAGCTCAAACTTTGACAAAGTCTCGGCTCCTCCTCTCTGCTCTCTTCTCTAACTCTTGCTACCTACTCTTCAAAATAAAATTTTAAGATCTTTTACATGAGGGGGATCTTCGATCTCTTCCCTCCATCCTCACTAACTCTCATTCAATTACATTAAATTTACATTGAATGGGTTGTCTAGTCCAGATCGGAGCTAGATCTCAGCCTTACAACCATTAAAGGCTACTTCTACCTAACGCCTTCTCAAAGGCATGGCTCTATGGCTCCACGACCTTACATACATTAAATTCTTTTGATTCAAATTCAAAATGTGAGAGGGTTGGCACCTCTCTTCCTTGAATGCGCACTTTGAATGTGCTGAGTGGGCTGGCTGGGTGGTGCATGGCTGTCTTGGGAGCGATGCTCCTGCATAATACTCCTCTGCTACGAAAATTCATGAGCTCCTTCTCGTGAGCTCTCCACCCTGGCTGTTGAAGTCCCCCTAGATCCCAAACAACTCTCTGGAGCTGTCTCTCTGCTCCATCTCTCTATTGCTGCTACTTCTCCTTCCGCTGCTCTATTGTTGTTGTTGTCTCGCTTCTGCTCAGCTTCTCCCTATTGGCAGTCTCTTGTGCTGACTTTAACATCTGCTTCCTGATCTGCTCGATCATCTTGTCCAGCTGCTGCAATGGCTGGCTCTGTTCATGCAGCCTCCTCTGCTGCAATTTCTCTCTGCAAATGGGCAGATCATCATGATCTCCCATGTCATCTTCTTCATCTCTTGTGGCCTTGACTTGCCATCCTACTACAGATTTCCATTCTGCTATCTCATCACTAAGCTGTTTCTCAGCTTCTCTCTTTGACATCTTGACTGTCATCTCTCCCTTTGTGTCACTAAGTGTCCACTCTACTGCAAACTCCAGCTCTGCAGTCCTATCACTGAGTTGTTGCTCAGCTTCCTCTTTTGACAGTGTTGTTGCTGCCATTTCTCCTGCTGGTGTGTCTCCAGCTGCTCCTCAGCCCGAAATTTCCCTTCATCTGTCTCCAACTTGACTTGTTGGATGTGCAAAATTTGCACCATCACTCTTCTCTCCAGGGCTTCAAATTCTTGATACAGGTCAGAAAAATCTATGATGCCTGTCTCCTCTTCTTCTACTGCAAGCTTTAGTGTTGTAGTCTTCTCATCTTCCTGGGTGAATATGTTGAGCCATTCCTCTGAATGCTCTTCTCCTTCTTCTGCTTGGGAAAACATCAGTGTCTGCTCCAACTCTCCAACAGTCATGTATGTTTGTCCTTCTGTTGTTGCTCCTTCTGCAACGCATATGTTGGCCTCATCTGGGCTATATGGCAGGAATATTCGAATTCCTCCAATGATTAGAAAGTATGTTTGATCCTTCTCCTTCATCAACTCCTCAGGATGATATGAACCCTTCTCTGAGCTCTTATGCTCTCCCTTGCCCTCTTGGCAATTTGGGATTTTTCTGTTATCCTCCTGGTAGTCTATGAGATCCTTGGATCCCATCTTATTTCCCTCCTAGAAATATGAAATTCCCCTACTGTCCTCTTGACAGTCTATGAGATCCCGCAATGATATCATCTCATTTCCCACCTGGCAATTGGGAATTTCTGACCTGCCCTCCTGGCAATCTATTAGATCTTCAACTGATCTCAGTTCATCCTCAGCATCACTGAGATTCCTCCCAGTCTCTGGTTCACATACTCGAACCATATCCTCTTCATCATCCCTGAGGCTTTCATCATGCCTCATCCATTCCTTTAACAACCTTCGTTGTCTTTTGGCCACCAATTCCCTGATTGGCCATGTTACCTTCGTCCTCATGGGCCATTCATACACCCAATGTGATCTTACATCCTGCTGCATCCGCAATGCTAGCTCATCCATCCTTGCTATGATCTCAGCGAGCTCTTTTTCCATCGCATCATTGCTCTGCTGCTGATGGATCTTCTTCCTATCGCATGCATGGCCTTCAATATCCATCTCGCCTCCTATCTATCTGCCTTCCTGGCAAACTTGTTGTTGTCACTTTGCAACCTTGAGTGTTTCCAGCTTTTCCTTCTACAGTCCTCCTGACTGTCTTTCTGACTGCTGCCTACCTACAATAATCTTCACAAAGCTTCCAGCACTATGTTTTCTCCTCACTTCACTTGAAATATACAAATGAAGTCCCGCTCTGATACCACAAATTGACGCAGACCCCCCCTGCCCTATGGCCGAGATCCGCTCACAAGATCGTTTCAATTATTCCCTGAGCTGAAGTGGTTCTTTCGGATCCCTATCAGAACCTCAATTTTCTTCGATCCATAGGTCCTTCAACTTACCTCACAGTCCCTGTACACACGACCGTGAATTTTGGATTTCGGGAACCCCTGTGTCCCGATATCAAGAGTCCTTGACTCTTCGATCTTCCGACCTCCAAAACACCGATTTTCCGAAATGGCTTTAGTCGTGGTTAGCCCCCCTGGGCTATACCCTTAGTCCATATGACCACATTATTCTTCAAGGTTCATCGATGCAAAGCACCCGACTTATTTTCCTCAGGACTTCCGAAAAGTCACTTTCTGGAATGCCAAAAATACCTATCCTGGCTTCCTGTCTCCTTCCGCGATTTCAGATTTCTCAATGTCGAAATGCTTGGTTCTCTCATCCTCAGGACTCCCGAAGTTCCAAACTCCGAAATGACCGACAAATATACCCACCTTCCGCGTTCAGTGCTATTCTTTAGTGACTTCGGGTTTTCGCATTTCGGGCTTTCCCGATGCAAGGTTTCCTCTGCCCCTACTCTTTCGCACTCTCGATATCCGAAATACCAAAGTACCAATATGCCTTTTCACTCCTGACTGAGATCAATGGCTATGATCTGATCTTCGATCAACGGCCCTGATCCTTTCGGGGTTTTCCTCCCTAAGAACCCGGATCCTATGTCCTCAGGATTTTCAAAATCCCGATATCTGGTATGCTGAATTCTGGTCCTTGCCTTCATGACCCAACAATGCTCCTTCTCCGCTTTCAGGAATTCGGGTTTCAGAATTCTGTGACTCCTAGCACATCAAATCTTTGCTATCCTCTGAACCTCTGATCTTCCGAAGTCCGAAATCCCGATGCCTCTACCCTGTCGGGACTTTTCTAGATTCTCTGCTCTCCATGTGAGGGTTAAACCTCGCGCTTTTTCTGACAGATCCGAAAGCTACCGGTTGTCTGAGCAACATCTGATGGTCTAGATTTTCTCCTTTCCTGTGCGCTCTCCTGCTACTATCTGAATGTAGAAATTTAACGGTCCAGATCTTCCTTTCAGCCTGATCTGACGGCAGCTGTGCTCTCCCCTGAGCATGCGCTTTCTTCCTAAACCTTGGAAGATTTTCCAATTATCAAAGGCCTCAACCTTTTCTTTTCCTCTGCGATATCTACGACCCTTGGTCTCACCTGCGTACTGGAAGATGTTGTCCCTCCTGAGCTTTCGAGACTCTAAACTCTCTAAAGAGTTCCTTAGCCTCTGCGACTTCTCCAGCTATGGCTCCGTGCATGAAAGCACTACTCCTCCTGGCTTCTCTCTTTGAATCCTCAAGGGATTGTTCGACTTCTGCACTCCTTGCAGAGTCTCTGCACACACGAAGGTGCTATCTGTCATGAGATTTTCCTATACCTTCGACCTCTAAGGGATTAACCCTTTTTCCTTCTCCCTCAGATGGAGAATCTGATGCCCTCCTGGTACTCTCTTGCTCAAGAAACTTCTTGCTGAGTCTGCAGGGTATTTAGCAACCTTGTGAAGATCCTTCCTTGGACTCTTCTCTATTTCAGAACTCAAAAGAGTTCTTTCCTATGCTCTGTCTGCACACTAACTCAATACCCTTCTGGCAGAGTTTCTCCTCAATGCAACCCATGCATTTACTCAATGCCCACCTGGCAGAGTTCCTGCAGAATCTAGTAGTGATTTTGTCTTCCACTATGTCTTCCTCTACACAATCTTGCCTCCAAGCTGTTTGGCAACCTTGAGGTCCTCTCCTTGAGCCAATGATTTCAACTGTTTTTCCCTCCTAGCACATCTTTGTCCAAATTTCATAGAACTGGAAGTGCTCTCTAAGAATGGGCTATCAGAACCCGCAGTGTTCTGTCATGCCCTCTTGGCATGAAGCCTCAAAGATCTCCAACCCTGGAATCAAAGAACCCACAGATAGTAGAACCTATATGTCCCTGCAAATTCATACTAACACACATTCATAGCATATAAAGAACACACAAAGACATTCATAAACACATAAGCACACAAAATCTCAATGCATGAAAAACTGTTGTTTGTATTAATGTAAAAAGCCTATGTTTACAAGGTGTTCCTGAGCTCAGACTTTGACAGAGTCTCAGCTCCTCCTCTCTTCTCTCTTCTCTAAATCTTGATACCTACTCTTCAAAATAATATTTTAATATCTTTTACATGAGGTGGCTCTTCGATCTCTTCCCTCCATCCTCACCAACTCTCATTCAATTACATTAAATTTACATTGAATGGGTTGTCTAGTCTAGATCGGAGCTAGATCTCAGCCTTACAACCATTAAAGGCTACTTTTACCTAACTCTTGCTCAAAGGCATGGCTCTATGGCTCTATGGATCCATGGCCTTACATACATTAAATTCTTTTGATTCAAATTCAAAATGTGAGAGGGTTGGTGCCTCTCTTCCTTGAATGCGCGCTTTGAATGCGCTGAGTGGGATGGCTGGTCGGTGCATGGCTGTCTTGGGAGCGATGCTCCTGCATCAGTATACCTCAAATCCTTGAGGTTGTTCTACATACGTTCTTTGTTCACTTATTCTGGAGAACATTCTTTGCATTCATCTGATGTAAAATTCAACCCATGGATATTGTGGATGATATAATGGCTCATGTAGAGGTATGTATGGTTTACTAGAACAAGTAATCATCATAGTCTTATCCCTCCATCTGGGAGAAACCTCTAGTTCCGGATCTCGCAATTCTTACATTCATAAGTCTTCCATACACTGTTCTTCATCACAACTTTCATGTCCTCTGCTTGATTTCTTTTAGTGATTTCAAGCAGGCCGGTAGTCTTGTGATTCTCAATACAATGACTGGTTGTTATGTCTTATCTTTCTCTTTTGGAATCTTCATGTTCTTCCTTATGTTTTTGTTTAGCTCTTAGGTCCATGGAGTTTTCTATAGATTCCATGCCCTAAAGATTCCAACTTCTTCCTTTCAGCATAGGATCATGGATGTGGATGGACAACCACAGATACTTTAAGGCTTATTTTCGAAGAAGAATTCTTCTAAGGTCACACTAAACATGTGTTGCTTTTTCATGGTTGCTTCCATGGATAGATACTTCATCATCTTCAATGGATCACATAACTTAGGATTAGCTCCCTTCTAATCCTCGCTTCATGCATGAATGCATGCTCTTCTTTTGGAAATATATAATCGACTCTCTCCATCTAGGAGAGTCCACGCTTTTGTCTACATCCTTATTGCCTTCTGCAAAGTGTCACAAATATTTTTCCAATTTCCTCTTGATTGCTAACTTTTTTATGTCTTTAATTCTTCTAGGTTTCTTCAAGATTGATTTTGATTTTGACTTATCTTGCAGTTGTTATTTATGAAATATATTCCACATGAATTGTTACCAGGGGTTGTTGATGTACTTCATCCTTTCTTGTGTATTGTCGAACTTGTAGTCATAGTGATAGCAATACTTATCTTGTTGTTCTTCCATAGGTATAGTTTCTCTTGGAACATATTATCTTCTAGGAAATAGATATGCAAGATATGTAGAGAAAACATGTTATGTACAAGAACTATGAGGAGTATTGTTACCTTGTCTTAGAAGAAGAATTTTGTTTCATCCTGCTTAGTCTTCTTTGAAGGCTCTTTTTCTTTGGCAACTAATGCTTCATCTGTCTCCTTCCTTTTTTTTATCTCAAGACAATGATTATTGTAGTGACCATATTTTCGACAGTTGAAACATTGTATTTCTGACATATCTTTCTCTTGATTTGGCTTCTTCCTGGAGCCAAACTTCATTTTATTCCTGAAATTCTTGAGCCTTGATGTGAAACATTAATCATCATATTTCTTTTGGGCTTTCTCTTTTTCACTGATCCTTGATTCTTCTTGTGCACAAGTCCAAAGTTATTCAAATGTAGGTTACTCCTTCCTTGTGTTCATGCTTGCGGCAAATGCATCCCATGTCTTGGGAATACCATTAAGTACTATGTTTACCAATTAATTCTCTGATATGATCTCTTCAATAGCTTGTAGTTGATCTCTTAACTGAGAGATTCTCACAAATTATGATGTTATGTTGTCATCATCATTCATCTTCATGTCACGTAGCTCATTCTTCAGACTCATTATTTGTCCAATGTTTCTGACTGAGAAGAGGTTTGTTAAGGCATCGTACATCTTCTTAGACGAATCAAGATGGGAGATGTAGGGTATTAGGTGGTCTTTTATAGAATCCACTATGATACTCATGGCATTGATGTCATTGTCTTTGAACTTCTCCATAACTGCAACATTACGTGGTTCCTTTTCTTTTCCTTCTTCAAACTCTGGTTCCACAATCTTTCCTTTCATGATATCCAACACTTTATTCTTCATAAGGATGAGATCAATCCTTTTCTTCCATGCTTTGAAGTTATAAGCCCCATCTAACTTGTTTTCTTACTTTATAGAGTAAGTCATGGTTGCCTTGACTTGGTCAACCCTAGATTTGACCAAAAACTCAACCTTGACGTCTTAGCTTGTTGAGAGTGCCAGGAGATGCGCTAGGCTAGGGCACACTAGTATATCCAAAAATTAGGTCAATCCTTTCAATTAAGGTGCCTCAACGAGAGGATTAGGGTTTCTACAACTGCACCTACTAGTAACCCTAGTGGAAGTGCTTTGGTAACTACTCCTACTAGAAACCCAAGCAGAAGTTCTTCAACGAGCTTAGTATCCTTATGGCTATGATCCCTTCCAGTGGTTATACTAAATGAAGGAGGTGTGGGCCCATAAACTATTAGAATATAATGTATGTGCTCATTTAACCATAGACAATATCACTATTGTCACCCAACCATAGGTCGAAGCCACCCCCGAGCACCTTAACCTTGACAGAGAATCATTTTGGAAGAAAACCCTAGGCTAGATAGCCAAACAAGATAGTTCAGCGATATCCAAGGATAGCACACCAAATAGGAGTAAAAAGAGCCACTACTACATTGGGCTCAAATTACGACGAAATATTACGACGGTTTAAAATTTCGTCGTATTTTGTTTTTCTTTTTTTGGACTAAATATACTTTTTTTTTTCGGGGTCCAAATGTTGGTCGCTCTAGCGACGAACCTTCCAAGTTGGTCGTTTTAACGATGAAAGTTGGTTGGTAGAGAGACCAACCCCCAGTTAGTCGCTATAGCGACCAACAATGCTCAAGATAAATCTAACAATGTTTTGAAAACTAACACTCCCTATAAATATGTAAGATTATTTACCATCTCAAAGCCATAAACAAGAAAAAATATTGAAAATTCTCATGATGAAAATCCTTTGGGGTATCACAAGTCGATGGATTTTTTAAAAACTAGCCTTGCTGGTGGGATATTCATTAGGAAAAAAATCCTATGATGAAAACCCAAGGGTGCCACAAGATAGAGGACAACCTAAAAACTAGCTTGTTGGCATGCTTCCTTCGCCTTAAAAAAAGTAAAAATAAAGAAAAAAATAAAAATGATCAAGAAGAATAAATTTGCAACAATTGTTCACTTTTCAATGGTGCAACTACTTCTATATTCCTACCACATTTTATATCGATAAGGTCTAAACTTAATGAATTCTCTAGTGTTTCCATTGCATTTTCAGAAAGTTGTTGTGACAACCATTTTTGCTACACGATTCATCTTGGATATTTATTTCATTGATTTTTATTACTTGTTGATTTTACATATTTTTATTTGTATATTAGTAGATTGAACTCAACTAGTTACCATCACCACCCTTTGGTTTTTTTTCTCCTGCCTCATTCCCTTCCTTGTTCTCTCTAGCATATGACCTACCCAATCCTTTCACTTGTTGGACAACCATCTAATTTAGTTAGGGGGTGGTGTGCCAGATGTCATGACACGTGGCACTTAATGACCATGGTCACTTACATTTCAAATTCTTGAGTTAGATGCACATGACACAATGAAGTATAGTCATGTAGGAATTCCATTAAAATCGAAAAGTAGGTATTGATGACCTACAATCATTACCAATATTTTCAAAAAGTTATTGTTGACTTGGAATAAAGTGTCATATGTATGGTATTGATTCATGATATATAATATCCTAACTAGTGCAAGGGAGTGATTTGAAAAAAGTGGAAATTAGTGTGATGGTGATAACATATCTATCGATGATGATTAAAATGTTGCAGATTGGAGATTGGGAAATAATCGCATGAATTTGATTTAAGGTATGGCGGCAACAACATGGAACTCAAATAGGAATGTGCATAGTCTTGATGTTCACCTATCATTAATTTATGAGCTTCCATCTTTATCTTTCCTCTTTCTGTGAAGCCATAAGAAGGAGCCTAGTAGCATGTCATTACCTTTAGGAGAATTATGACTATAGGAAGCAATGGATGGTGATTTGAACCACTGGGAGCTGATTGACCCAATACACATCCAATGGAATATTGAAGTAGCTTGAATTTTCCCAAGTGCAGTGTGGTCATATTTTTTCGAGTGTCTGAAAGACTATAGTTTCACACTTTAATTTTCTCAAATCATGCACAATGAAATCACTATGGTTAGAGGACTAGAGGTACATGTTTTTGAAGGTAGTATTGCTAGAGTATCTAGCTTGGCATTTGGTGAGCAATGGTTCAAGAACAAAGTTGACTTTGTTGCAACAAAGAGTTTTTTTTTTTTTGTAGGGGAGGTTGTCAATAATATAGAAAAGGAGTTAGTGGACTTCTCCCCAAACTCCATAGGATGACATTTCCATTTACATTACCAAGCATAATACTTGCGAGGGGAGGCACCTTATGGTGTTCGTTTACCATTTTCATCTGTAACCTCACATGCGACATGGAAGGACAACCGATATTCCTTATTTTCTATTGAGATCATTACATTGCATGGAAAATGAAGTTCAACAAGGAAAGGTCACTTGTTTATCTCATCATGGGATGATACAAATTTTAGCTCAAGATGCCCTCGGTCGTAGTGACTAATAGTTTCATGGTAAAAAAATTTAGAGGTTGAAGTTGAAGAATCTTTAGAAGAAGAAGTAGAAAAAAAAATTCTTGTAACTGACTCATCAAAGGATGATGCCATGGGGACACTAAAGTGAGGTACTTAATCCTCACAAGTAGAATTTGAGCCATCAACATGTTTCTAATACTTCAATGCTCAAGAAAAGAGGAAGTTGGATGAAAATGAAGAAAAATAGAAAGTCGAAGGTATGTTGCAAGAGCCCAATGATTTTATTATTCTAGATTCACTCGAAATATAGAGAGGTATCGAAAAAGAAGTTTCTAAAATGTGGGAATTATAATTGGAGAGTGGAATAGAATTGGTCATTGAAGCCCCACTATAATTGGTCATTGAAACCTTTATTTGAGCTACAAAAGTACTGAATGGATATTGCACAACAAATGCTAAATGTAAGTTGAATTTGATTATGAAGTTTGGGGTTCTATAAGCTTTGTTGGTGAATTATATTCCACTCTCCATTTGTAATTCTATTCCACTCTCCATTATATAATATATTATATATAATATATATTATATATTATATATATATAATACAAAAAAACAAAAAATAAAAACGAAAATCAAAACAACATAAAATAAAAACGAAAATAAAACAAAGTATACAAACAAAACAAAACATATGATTTCAAAATGGAGCCACTATACACTCGCGTGCAGAGTCATAGACCACCACAGTCATTTGTTAGGGCACGATCATACACCACCACAGTCCCACTCTACACTCACGCAGAGCTGCAAGCAACCACCACCACAGACATTTGCTAAGGCACGGTCATACACCACCACAGTCCCACTATACAGTCGCGCACAGAGATTCAAGCAACCACCACCACGATACACTCGCGCGCACGGGAGAAGGCTAGGGAACAGGAGGAGGCTAGGGAAGGGGGAGAAGAAGGAGAAGGAGGGAGAGGCGCACGGGAGTAGGGCACACGGAAGGAGGCCAGGGAACACAGATTTGCAGAGGAGGGCACATGGATTTGCAGAGGAGGAGAGCACACAGTTTTTCACCAGATGAGGGCACATGGCTGAAGGAAATGGTTTGACTTATTTCTCCTATCTCTTGAGTATGCATGCTAATTGTTAGATGAAATGCTTGATAGAAATGCTTGATAGAATGTTTGATGAAATGCTTGATAGAATGTTTGATGAAATGCTAATTCATCCTTTTAAAATGCTCCAATTGTACCCTTAGCACTAGGCTTTCCATTGGTTTAAAGCTCCTAAGTCACTTCACAAACCCTTAGCTATAGAACCTTTTCCATATTCCTCCCCTCTTCATCTATTGGATCTCTCCCTTGTCAAAAAATTTCATTAGATATCCTTCCATCATGTAAAGTCTCCTTTCTACACCATACATTTCTAGAGAAAGGTTTTGTACAGTTTTTGATCATGTGTCCATAATAATAGCATTAGACACAATGAAATGGGATTTTTCTATGGTCCAAAAGTTGGGAAAAATTCTTGTCTCCCACCAAAATATCCACAACATCTGCCATGTCCTTGGCCATATCTACCTAAACCAAAACATAAGTGAACATCCAATAAGGTTTAGTCAATAAGGAGAGATCCACCTCTAGAACTCTTCCAATAGAATCACCTGAAGCTTTGATTGCCTTCTTCAACGAGAACTCAATAGCTAGTCCCAACAATTTGACCTATATTGGATCTTTTCTATAGGGAATTTATCTAGGCTCAAAATAAATAGACCAAGGAATCAAATACAATTATGCCATTTCCTAAAACCATTGGCCCTTTGATATATTTAATGCATCCTCTTCACTTATAAAAATAAACCCAATCTGGCCCTTAAAAGGAATGTGAAAAATGGGAGCCCATTCTTTCTGTAGACAAACATCTAAGCTCAAACCATTGAACCTTCTTCTCTAAAACCTCCTAATCAAGGCCTTCCCCATATAGTCCATGGCATGCTCAACCCTTATGTCTTCTCTTAGGGTCATCTTGATTGAAGTTCTTCTCTTCTTGACTACCGTATTTTTCATTTTAGATTTTATCCCTCGACAAGATATGATACCCCTTTCTCTTTTGTGTCCCTTGCACGTGCTTCTAAATATATCCCATTTCCCACAAAATCAGAACACCAAAAATGAGCAAGATTGTTCTTCGTTCCTTTTAAGCCTGAGATAAGGATAATGTCATTTTTCCCTTGATAAATTTTACCACTCACTTCCAATGGAACTAGAAAGGAACTAAATATCCATCCATCAAAGAACTCAAATTTTGCTACACATTCAGAAACCTTAAACTAATATGTGTAGAGGGTAAATCTTGAGGTGGCCAAAGAGCCTTTGTTAAATCCATATATGAAAGAAAACCATAATCACATGATGATATCAACCTCTTCCAGATATATCTTTGCACCTTATGATCATCGTTTCCAAAGGAATACATTGTAATCCAATCACCTTTTTGTTGTATAGTACAATAATGAAACTCAATTCATTGTTCCTGCCATGACATAAGCATTATTTTTTATGAAAATAATCTATATGATGCAAGCTTATGATCATAGGTGCTCTAAATGATCCTAGGATAGCCACTTTGTTAGCAATAGAGCTTGATCTTTGTTAGCAAGCAATTGCAATATAGTCATACTTTGGACAATGCTCAATCTTTGTGGAGACTCAAATATCATATTGACTTCCTCCTCCTCTACAGTGACAAAATTTTCTCCATTTGAAGTTACTGACAAAGGTAAATCAATTCCATGTAAATAAACTCTTCTTTTTTGGGGGAAACCCTCAAGTACCATTAAGTTTACTCCTAGTTAAATATCATTTCATTCTTCTCCACTCTCTAATAATTTCCCATTTTTCATCCTTCATTCATTGTGGATAAGGTAGCTTAAGCTCCAATGCAATGTTTCAATACCCAAAATGAATCCCCTCCATGCTCTTAGATAGTTGAAAATGAAATCCCCTGTTTTATTGGGTTTTCAAGCTCTGTATGTAAAAGTGAGGAGGGTATGAGGAATATAGGAATACATGTGTATTCCTATAGCCTTGAATCCCCTATAAAATTTACAACAAGCCTTAAAAAGAATGTGTGCAATTTACAAAACATATGTCTTTATTCTCCAAGAAATTGTGTGTGTTGGCTATAAAGCTGCAGAATTTTTGTCTTCCTTTCTAAAAGAATGAAAAAAAAAAAATTGGTGGATTTTGAAGAACTTTTAGGAGGGTTAGTCTTAAGGTGGAATGCCAATCTAGTTGCAAGGTGGAATAATCTGTCCATGTGAGCATTTCTAGCAGCCCACTAGTTGAGATAATACAACTAGCCATGATATTTTGCGTTCCTCTACACTTATCCCTCTAACATCAAGTGTTCTTGTATCTTTCGAGGCACTAAAAGATCTTCCGAGAATATCAAAGCCCCAAGATTCAATGTTTAAACCCTGTCAAGTAGGGAAGCAAAACAGGACACAGTTTAAGTCCAAGAGATTTACTTCAACAGAGAAACCACTCCAACTAGTTCATATGGATTTATGTGGACCATCAAGACAGGAAGGCACAGGGAAAGAAAAATACTTCATCCTGATTATCGATGATTACTCCAGACTTACTTGGGTTGCCTTTCTCAAGGAAAAGGCTGAAGCATTTGAGAAGTTTAAAATATTTAAGGCTTTAACTGAGACTCAAATAGGCGAGAGGTTAAAGGCAGTAAGATCGAACTGGGCAGGAGAATTTATGTCAAGAGACTTCAAGGAATTCTACGATGAGCATGGGATCAAGAGAGAATACACAATCCCAATAACTCCACAACAAAATGGAGTTGTTGAGAGGCAAAACAGAATAGTGCAGGAAATGGCCAGGTCAATGATGAATGAGAAGAACATTGGCCAAACCTACTGAGTAGAAGCAATACACACAGCAGACCATGTTCTTAACAAAGCTCACCTCAGACCACAAAGTGACAAGACACCTTATGAACTGTGGTTTGGGAGACCTGCTTCAATTAAACACTTCAAAGTCTTTGGGAGTAAATTCTACATAAATAATAATGATGAGAACCTCGGAAAATATGATGACGGGGATGATGAAGGTATCTTCTTAGGGTCTGCTACAAATAGTAAAGGATATAGATGCTATAATAAGAGGCTGCATAAAATGGTTGACTGTATTGATGTAAAAGTTGATGAAGGAATCCCAGCAAGAGAGATGTACAGTAATGAGTCTTCTACAGAAGACGCAGCTAAAGCTGAAGATGAACAGGTCCAAGAATGAGAAAATGAAGACTCTAAATCAGATGAAGACTCAGACACTCAGACAGACTCAAATCAGCAGTCAACTTCAAATTCCTTCTCCATAATCATTCAAAAGAATCATCCTACAAGTTAGATAATTGGAGAAAAAGACAAAGGTGTACAAACCAGGAGAAAGATAATCAAAAACACCAAACAGTCTCATATAGCCTTCATATCCATACTGGAACCCAAGAATTTTAATGAAGCCAACAAAGATGACCACTGGGTTAAAGAAATGAATGATGAAACTTGATCAGATTGAGAAAAACAATATGTGGGAGATGGTTCATAGACCTAAAGATAAAAATGTCATTGGCTCCAAATGGATCTTTAATAATAAGTTGAATGAGCAAGGACAAGTTGTCAGGAACAAAGCAAGGTTAGTCTGTAAAGGATATGCTCAGATAGAAGGACTGGATTTTGATGAAACACTTGTGCCCATAGAAATATTAGAAGCTATCAGAATGTTTCTTGCCTATGCTTGTCATAAAAGGTTTAAAGTCTATCAAATGGACGTCAAGTCAGCTTTTCTAAATGGAGATTTAAGTGAAGAAGTCTATATGGAACAACCAGAGGGTTTCAAACTGTCTGATAACCATGACTTAGTATGGAAGCTAAAGAAAGATTTATATGGGTTAAAATAAGCCCCTCGAGCCTAGTATCACAGACTAGATACGTATCTCAAAGACAAAGGGTTCAAGAGAGGAATAGCTAACAACAATCTATATATTAAAAAAGAGGATAATAATTTGCTTATCGTATTGGTCTATGTAGATGACATCATCTTCATATGTAATAAGGATCCATTGGTACAATGGTTTGCTTCTCCCATGGAATCTGAGTTTGAAATGTCCATGATAGGAGAACTGTCATTTTTTCTTGGTCTGCAAATTACTCAAAGGTCTGAAGGGATGTTCATTTCTCAAGAAAAATATCTAAGAGAAATGTTGAAAAGATTTCAAATGGAAGACTCCAAACCTGTGGGTACACCTATGGTTACTGGATGCAAATTAAGCAAGAATGATGACTCACCTGATGTTGATCAAAGATCATATAGGTCAATGATAGGCAACCTGTTGTACATCACAGCATCCCGCCCAGATATAATGCATGTTGTTGGAAGGGTAGGAAGATTTTAGTCTGCACCTAAATAGAGTCATTTGCAAGTTGTCAAAATGATATTCAGGTATTTGAAAGAAACAATGACTTATGGTCTATGGTATCCCAGAAATCAAAATTTTCAGTTAACTGCTTATTCAGATGTAGATTGGGCAAACTATGTTGATGAGAGAAAAAGCACCAGTGGAGGAGCATTCTTCCTGGGTGACTCATTAGTAGCATGGCTTAGTAAAAAGCAAGGTTCCATTTATTTATCAACCACAGAGGCAAAGTACATTGCTGCTGCTACTTGTTGCACTTAGGTATTATGGATGATTCAGACACTTGCAGACCTGGAGGTAAAATATGCTGCACCAATCCCAATTCATTGTGATAACACTAGTGCCATCAGTGTGTCTAAGAATCCTATATTCCACTCCAAGACCAATCATATTCCCATAAAATAAGATCAGAGTACGTAGTGAAAGATCTCATTGAAGATTTTCCAATGAACGTCAGATCTGAGCCCGAGGTCCAACTGGAATTGGATCCAAGAGAACCTACACGCTCTTTAACGAGCAAGCTGAAATGCGAAACCTCAAAAAATCACCTCAACAAAGACTCCATTTCGGAGTTTTGGTTACCAGGAGATGGAGAAGTCAAGAGTCAAGACTCTCCAACACAAGAGTCCCGAAGTCGCAAAATGTGAAACCCTGAAAACCCGAAAAAAAGGCACATCACTCGGAGTGTTGGATACCGGGATTTTGGTTACCGGGAGATGGAAATAAAAAAGAATCTCATCATAAGGATTCCCGAAGTCGCGAAACTTGAAGTCAAGAAATGATAAAGAATCCATACCGGAGTTTCAGATACCGGGAGTAGGAGGAGTCAAGAGTAAAGACTCTTCATCAGAGGAGTCCCAAAATCGCGAAACCCGAAGTCGCGAAATGTCACAGACAAGCTCCGTTTTAGAGTTTCAGGCACCGCGACATGGAGAGTCAAGAAACTTTACCACAGGCATACCGAAATGCTGATTCGCCGAAATGAGAAACACTGGAGTACCAGACCGTTGATCTAACTCCATTTCGGAGTTCCGGATACCGGGAGTTGAAGTGTCGAAACACTTCACCACAGAAATACGGAAATGCAGATTCGTCGAAATGAGAAACGCTGGAGTACCAGACCATTGATCTAACTCCATTTTGGAGTTCCGAATACTGGGAGTTGAAGTGTCGAAACACTTCACCACAGTAGTACCGAAATGCCGAAGTGTCGAAACATGAAATTGCAAAATGCAGATTTTGAATAAGGCTATGGTCACAACCATTGGTCACATTGGCGAGAGTTAGAGGAAAGAGCTAGAGCAACCAAGCTCCATTTCGGGGATCGCAACATGGAATGTCTAGACACTTGATCACACGAATGCCGAATTGCCAAAAAGTCGAAATGCGAAATACGGTTAGGCTCAGCTAGAGGTCACAACCTTTGGTCACATCAACGAAAGATGGGGGAAGGAGTTAGTAAAGACAAGCTCCTTTTTGGATTTTCGGGGGTCAAGAAATGGAGAGTACTAAAATCCTCCACCACGATGATCCTGAAATGATGAAGAGTGGAATGGTGAAATGAATTCAACACGAATGAAAGTCATCCAATGGTGCAGATGAAATTGAATCAAATCAGAGGGCTATTGTTGCACGTCACAGTGTAACTTCCAGAAACCACTGATGGTTTCTGCCGAAGGACTCGAAGACACTTCGGGGTGATTGACAGAGGAGGTGAATAATCTCAAGGCATCTGCAAGTAGAACACTGACTGTTCGTGGAGGCGATTGACAGTTGGATGAGCATTGGAACCTGTAACTGCAATAGAGTAGTTGAGCTCAACTGTAAATGAAGATGAAGAATCTTAACTGCTGGTGATGCGAAGTAATTTGATTATGACACCCAGTGATGATGGATACATGGGATTAACAAATAGAGAATCTAAAGAGTTGCGATGATGAACAGGCAGAGCACTCGACATGCAGAGGATGCAGAACCATTGGACACAGGGCATGCACAAGATGCACAGAGAGCATAAGAATGTTTAATAAAGAAGAGATCAGTGTTGTTGTGGTGGTGTGGGATGCATGTGTGAAGGAGGTGGAGTGTAGCAGTTGAAATGCACAGAAGACAAAAGGTGCGTTAAATGGGAATGGCGCAGAAAGCACAAGAGGCAGAAGAACAGAAAATTGCAATGGATGCGTGCAGGAAGACGGTGAGGAAGACTGAGCAGTGAAATCTTGCAGAACAATGATGAGACTGGTAAGCTGTTGTTGAACACTATATCACTGTAATAAGTTTTAGTAATTCATATTCATAAACCAATGTGGTAGGGAGGTGCTAGGGAGGACTAGTGTCCTCAGAGGTTCAAGTGGGTGCTTGAACACAGGGAGTTGTAGCTTCCATCTAGTTGGTACTAGAGAAACCGGGGAGTTGGTGCTTCCTTCTAGTTGGTGCTAGAGAAACCAGGGAGTTGGTGCTTCCTTCTAGTTGGTGCTAGAGAAACCAGGGAGTTGGTGCTTCCTTCTAGTGGGTGCTAGAGAAAACAGAGAGTTGGTGCTCTCAGCAAGTTGTAGCTTGCAAAAACAGAGGTTGTAGCCTCACAATGAGTAGGTGCTCATATGTATGATAAAGTAAAGAATGTAAATAATTCTTATCATATAAAGAAGAAGAGGTTTTTACCCTTTATGGGTTTCCTCGGGAAATATCTGTCTCTATGTATCTCATATATGTGACTCATGTTGAATGTGCCATTGTTTATTTTCCTGCATTATTGTGATTATCATTGACTGCCTTGTAAAGAATTTAAAAGAAGCATAAATGTTTAAGCACGGTAACAACTAATTTACCCCCCCTCTCAGTTGTCCAACACTTTATACTACCACCTTCTACAAGAATTTTGGCGTGTTCAGGTAATGATTTGGTTTATGAAAATCACCTTTTACTACCACCATCATGTAATCATTTTATTTCATTCTTTAGAAGAGACCTTGATGTAGTGGTGTATTCCAGAGATGTTTCCACCCAATATCAATCTTCTTGTTGTTTCCCTTGCTTTGAATAAGGAAAATGTATTTCTTCTGTTGCAGTGGATCCGATATTTGAAAAAAAAAAAAAAGGAATTGCTCGATGCTTGAAGTAAGTGCCTTCCTGGTCATAGATTGCTTCCATCACCAGATTGTGTTTGCACAACTGCTTTTATTGCTACCTTCTTTCTTTGTCCTGGTGGTGGATCCTTCTATCCCAACCAACACTATGGAATAAAACTAGTTCTAGCTCTAGGGAATTTGATCACTTCCGGGAATCTGAGTTGACTATATATTAATTTTAGTTACCTTAAAAAGGTTTATGTGTGAAACCTAATGTTAGACATAGAAAATACAATTACTTATTTCTTAAAATATATAACAATGCATTTTTTTAACACACAGTTGTTCAAAAATTTTCAGGCGTTGTTTGGGATTCATGTCCTTCAAGGATGTTAATTAATCACACAATTAATATGGCTTGTGCCAATTCAATCGAGCCGTCGTCCACTATGGAAATTTCATTAACACTGCAATGTTAGATAATATATGTCTGACATGTACCTAATGTCAAGGTCATTATCATACACGACACCCAATGTCCAAAGATTTCTGGACTCAAAGCAACATTGCAGTTGTCGTGACAAATCAACAATAAAGTCGATGTTCTTTTCAGGTATGAGCCTTGTTTTTTCACTGCATTGTCGCACTGCAGTCAATAGCATTGTTCCCATTTCCACCGCCAGTGTCAATGTCTGAAGTCGAAGCTATCTGGAGCCTAGAGTCACCTGGAGCCTGAAGGTGAAACTACCTGGAGCCTGGGATCACGACTTCTTACACTTCACATTAGTATCAGTAGTGATTGAAATTTGATTGTATGTCGAGTCTGTTACTACATCCATAGGTCGTTCAACAATATTTGACATAGAAATTGGTTTTATGTCAAGTCTATTACAACTTTGGCATAAAATGTTCTGTAATTTTAAAATGTTGATCCAAACGCACATATAGTTTCTCACGTTCGTGAGTATCCAATTTTATAATTTCCTTCTGAGTATATTCAAGCATGGAGTAATATTTTGTATCACTTCTAAATATTCCAGACCATTTTGTGGGTCACGATGTCTACCACCCCTATGACGAAAGATATATTCTGATCCGATCTGCAACATTTGATACACTTTCTAGATCTGTGTTGTTGGAAGAAGTTGTGTACTTCAATAGAGGAGCATTTTGCAGGTGACCTGGATGTCCCTTCCAATTTACAGCAATCAAAAAAAGAAATTCAACATACAAATCTTCAGGCAGGCCTTTCAACCAAACAAATGATCGAATACGGGGAGAATAGCAGTCACAACATACTTGAATTATTTTTTTCTCAACTTTTGTTGGCTAATAGGATTTTTTTCCCCCAAAGCTGACGTCACATAAAACCACTCCCTTGTCTTTGAATTGGGCCTGAATCACATCTCTAAGTTGTCTCAGATGTCGATGACCAGGAAAATTACAAGGAAGGCACCTTAAACCCCAAGTTTTCAACTATAGAGGGAAATTAACACTTAGAAAAGTATGGAATGTTGAATAACTAGCTAATGCAGGCAGACCATATCTAGAAGAGACAAGCTATTCAAAAAGATGGGATAGATCTCGCTGGAAGCACCAATGAAGTCCAAGACCCGAAATTGATATTCAACTCGTTGTTTTTTACCAAGCTAACATTTGATGATCAAGTTGAAATCTATAAAAGACTGTCTACAGGCTTCATTATTGTACATATTTTCCTTTTTTTTGTCGGCGGCAGCCTCAATTGCAGTCATTCTGGAAAATGAATTTAAATTTTAGAGAATATTTGCTGAACTTTTTCAAGACAACTATTTTGGGAAATAATCTCAGTTGTATTTTGTAACCCATTTTATATGAATATAGAATATTTGAGTTTTTTGTATGGTGTTTTCCAATCTTTGGTATTGTTTTTTATTTTATTTTGTACTTTTTTTGTGTGTGTGGTTAAACATGCACGACAAGCTTTTCATTTTGTTGCCCAGCACTTCAATTTAAATAAAGGCTACTTTGTTCGCTCCTTACATTTTACATGGAAGAATAATTTGTCGTAGGCCATACTTATGTGGTGCCAGCCCTATACTTAAGAAAGAAATGGGAGGACCCTTCTTTCTTTCATTCTTCGAGGTCTCATAAATAGAATGAATTAATGACTCTATTTCATCAAGGCAACTCAGGTGTTGATGTCATGTTCTTGTTCAATATTTTGCATATATTACAGCTTCTTCTATTTGATAATACCCGTGCATATAAAAAATGTTGCATATATATATATATATATATATATATATATATATATATATATATATATATATATATATATATATATATATATATATATATATATATATATTCTTTCTATTTCTTATGGTTTTCAACGAAATTTGCAAGCTGAACAACATCCTCCAAGTTGGAAGATTCTTTATGTTTGGACCAGAAATAATCTATTAATATATATTAATATGAATATTATTGGAATAAATATAAACACTCTCTCTTTAAATTTTCCTTTTTTTCTTCCCCTCTATTATCCCTTTGTGGTTCTATATTTAGTCGCATTTCTTTGATCACGGCCTATTGGATTCATGGATTGGAAGATGCTCGTCTTTATCTATATCTTCACACCATGAGCCTGACCAAACGTGGTCCTTTTCAATACTTAGCCAATTATCTGTATAATATTCCAGATATAAAAAGTATGCAAAACAGAAATAAAATGCTAGAAATGGAAAATGAACAAAAATATAACCAGAATAACACCACAAAAACACCAAAATCATATCAGAATAACACCAGAAATAGCACTTTGATTACTAAGAGAAATATTAAATTTCCTCTTCGAGGGGGAAACCTCCAGCAAAGAATATCTCTATTACAATAATATCCAAGACAACGTTCTCATACCCTCGACTCCTATTTATACTAACCATGTTTATCAAAAGAACCATCTAGAGGAAGATCCTTGTAGAAGCGGAAGCTTCTATTAGGTCCTCTTACATTCGACTTATTCTTCTTTATTTCTAGGCCTTATTAATATTGACCTTTATTACATCCGAATATAATATTCTACCTATGTGAGGGGTTCGGTCCCTAACATGTCCTCCCCCTTAAAAAGAACCTTGTCCTCAAGGTTTGAGATGTGGAAATTGCTGCAGAATGGTAGTTGGTTCCCAAGTGGCATCTGTTGGGTTTGTATATTTCTAATGGAATAACACTTCCTTGATGGTTCGTTGATGTAGGCGATGCTCACAATGTTCCAAAACTTATTGTGGTTGTATCCAAATGGAGCCTTCTTCGTCCAACTCGGGAAGGTTGGTTTGAGTTTGGCACTTAGTTCCAATCACCTTCTTTAAGAAGGAAACATGAAAAACAGGATGTAGCTTAGAATGACTGGGAAACGCTAACTAATACGCCACCTATGCCACATGATTGAGAATGGTATAAGGACCATAAAATTTGGGTGCCAGTTTCTGACAATGGTTAGCCTTGAGGTAATTTTGATTGTAAGGTTACAGTTGAAGAAACACCTGATCCCCTTCTACAAATAGACGTTCAGAGTGACCTTGATCTGCTTGTTGCTTCATGCGATTCTGGGCCATGACCAAATTGACTTTGAGGGTATGGAGAATAGCATTTAGTCAACTGCTTGGACCTTCAAGACACCTGGTAAATATGAGAGAACTAAAGGTGGATTTTGGCCATATACCGCTTCAAAAGGAGTCATGCGAGTAGTTGTATGGTATGAAGTGTTGTACCACCATTCATCTAGTGGTAACCATTGAGCCCACTAATTTTTCTTTTCCGATGAAACACATCTCAAATACGTTTCCAAACACTTGTTGACAACTTCAGTTTGACCATCAGTCTGGGGATGATAAATTGTGTTGAGATGCAATTGGATGCCTTGTAGCTTGAACAATTCTTGCCAAAAATTGCTGTTGAAAGTTGGGTCGCGATAAAAAACAATAGAATGCGGCATTCCATGAAGCTTGAAGACATGATCCATGAAACGTTTAGCCACCATTGATGTTGTAAATGGGTGTTGAAGAGCACAAAAATGAGCATATTTGGAAAGGCAATCAACTACCACCATGATGACTGATTTATTTCTCGATTTAGGTAATCCTACAATAAAATCCATAGAGATATATCACCAAATAGAAGGTGGAATCGGAAGCGGTTGTAGTGTGCCAGGAGATTTGATTGTTTCTCCCTTGTTATGTTGACACAAATCACATTCAACCACAAAATTACGAATGTCCTGTTTGATACCATCCCAGAAAAAAGAACGTTTGACCCTGTCATAGGTTTTGGTAAACCTGAAGTGCCCAGCTGTGGGTGTAGAATGAAGCTCAGAAAGTACTGTGGACTTAATTTTTGATTGTTTACTTAAATACAAACGGCCTTTGTATCAAAGCTCATCATGGAGCCAAGAGTACCCTGGGGAAACTGGAGAGTTGGACTGCAATTTTTGTATCAGATGCAAACTTTTGGGATTGTGGAGCCATTCCTGGCGAACAACTTGGAACCAATCTAGTACAATGAAGGAGAGAGAAAAAAGGGACCCTTCATCTTCATATTTTCTGGAAAGTGCATCCGCAACCACATTGTCTTTTTCTTTCTTATAAATGATCTCATAATCATATCCAAAGATCTTAGTCACCCATTTTTGTTGCTCTGGGTAGGAAATGCATTGTTCCATAAAATACTTGAGGCTTTGATGATCTGTCTTAATTTGGAAGCATTTCCCCAATAGATAAGGGAGCCAAAGATCAACGACATGCAGAATAGCAAACATTTCCTTTTCATTGATAGATTTGCCCAAATTTCGTTCAAATAGTTGTTTGTTGGTAAAGGCCAAAGGTCGACCCTATTGCATAAGGACAATGCCAATTCCTTTCCCTGAAGCATCACATTCTAGGATGAAGTTTTTTGTGAAATCAGGAAGGGCCAGGACTGGAGTGGTTCACATGGCCATCTTCAAGGTTTTAAAATCTTGAGAAGCTACTAGAGTCTAAGTGAAAGAATTTTTTTTAAGGAGTGCAATGAGAGGTGCCGCAATCTTCCCATAATTCTTAACAAACTTGAGATAATAACCTGTTAAGACCAGAAATCAATGCAATATTTTGATAGTCTTTGGGTGAGGCCAGTCTTTCATAGCTTCAATATTTTTAGGATCCACCCTCACGTTGTCCTTTCCAACAAGATGACCCAAGTACTCGATTTCTGAGGCACCAAAAGCACATTTATATTTTTTAAGGAAAAGTTGGTTCTGAGAGAGTAGATGGAGAACTCGATCCACATGAGTAAGATGGTATGTCTAGGTTTTGCTATAGATGAGGATATTATCAAAGAAAACTAAGACAAATTGACGGAGAAAAGGACGGAAGACATGATTCATGAGACTTTGGAAAGTGGAGGGAGAATTACACAAGCCAAATGGCATGACCAAAAACTCATAGTGGCTCTCATGAGTTATAAAGGCAGTCTTAGGAATATCTTCCTCTTTCATACGGATCTGGTGGTATCCAGAATGAAGATCAAGTTTAGTAAAGAACTGGGCGCCACTCAATTCATCCAAGAGGTCATCAATGACAGGAATGGGAAATTTGTCTTTAATGGTGAGTTTGTTGAGGGCACGAAAGTTAGGACACATGTTTCAAGAACCTTCTTTCTTCAGGACCATGACCACAGGAGAAGAGTAGGGGATCATACTAGGCCGGATAACACTTGCATCAAGCATTTCTTGAACCATTTTCTCAATTTCATTTCTTTGGGAAAAGGGGTGACGATAGGGATAGATATTGGGAGGAAGGCTTCCTGGGACAAGGGGAATGGAATGATCATGAACACCATGGGAAGGAGGGAGTCCCTGGGGACTAGAAAAAAACACTTGATGTTTAGAGAGGATGGATTGGAGGTATTGCAGCATAGAGGGTGTCTCATTTGCTTGTATGGCATGGAGTTGGGAAATAATGCCAAAATGACCTTTTTTTAGCAGCTTTTCCATGCGATGGGAACTAATGATCTCAGGGGAACTGGCGGTGATGCCTTGGAACTTATATTGTTGGCCCTCCTGGTTGAATTGCATGGTTAATTCCTTAAAATCCATGAGAATGGGACCCAAAGTCCTTATCCAATCTGCACGCAACACAATGTCACAACCTCCCATGTCAATAGAAAACATATGAGATTTCAAGTGGTAGTCACCAATTTGGAGATGCACATTTTCACAACTCCCTCCGCATTTCATGGACCCGCCATTGGCAATCATGATTTGGAAATTATTAACTGCACAGATATAGAAATTAGTTTCTTGGGCAATGCGGCTATGAATAAAATTAAGGGTGCTTCCACTATCAACAAGAATGATGACCTTCCTATGCTTGATGTAGCCAATTAGCTTGAGGGTTTGGGGAGCAAAGAAGCCAGTGAGAGCATTTAGGGAAATGACTAGTTCGACTTCGGGAGGGTCTGAGGGAGGGGTTATGTCACTGGTTTTAGCTGACTTTGACACAAGGGGAGCTTCAACATCCTCTTCTGAAACATCCTCGGAGATGGCCATAAAAATATTTTGTTCCTTACACTTGACTCCCGAAAAATATTTGTCATCACAATTATAACAAAGGCCTCTGAGTTGGCATTCAACCATTTCATCCCTGGTCAATTTTTGGATCTCTAAGTTGTCTCATATGTCGATGACCAAGAAAATTACAAGGAAGGCACCTTAAACTCCAAGTTTTTGACGATAGAGGGAAATTAACACTTAGCAAAGTATGGAATGTTGAATAATCAGCTAATGCAAGAAGACCATATCTAGAAGAGACAAGTTATTCAAAAAGCTAGGATAGATCTAGCTAGAAGCACCAATGAAGTCCAAGACCCGAAATTGATATTCAACTCGTTGTTTTTTACCAAGCAAGCATTTGATGATCAAGTTGAAATCTATAAAAGATTGTCTACAGGCTTCATTATTCTACATATTTCCTTTTTTTTTTGTCGGCAGCAGCCCCAATCAAATTCATTATGGAAAATGCATTTAAATGTCATTGAATATCTGCTGAAATTTTTCAAGACGACTATTTTGGGAAATAATCTCAGTTGTATTTTGTAACCCAGTTTATCTGAATATAGAATATTTGAGTTTTTTGTATGGTGTTTTCCAATCTCTGGTATTGTTTTTTATTTTATTTTTTACTTTTTTGTGTGTGTGGTTAAACATGGACGACAAGCTTTTCTTTCTGTTACACAACACTTCGATTTAAATAAAGGCTACTTTGTTCGCTCCTTACATTTTACATGGAAGAATAATTTGTCATAGTCCATAATTATGTGGCTCCAGCCCTATACTTAAGAAAGAATTGGGAGGACATGTCCTTCTTTCATTCTTTGGGGTCTCGTAAATAGAATGAACTAATGACTCTATTTCAACAAGGCAACTCAAGTGTTAGCGTCATGTTCCTGTTCAATATTTTTCATATATTACAGCTTATTCTATTTGATAATATCCGTGCATATAAAAAATGTTGTGTC
>ML804229.1:152981-165827 GCA_009831015.1 Picea engelmannii | reverse complement strand
TTTTATAATTTATATAAATATAAATATTTTTTATATAAATATTTTGTTAACTTTTGATAAGATATTAAATTAATGCCTTAGTTCCACTTTAACTTCTTTTTGAACTTTATAAACTTCCAACAACTTAATCAATTTTCAATACTTTTACCTTTATAAATATTAACACCTTGCTTTTGATTTAAGAATATCTTCACCTTTTAATTTTTTTTAATTTTAAGTGTCTCCTTTATTTATGAAAAATACCTTTTCACACTTTTTATGTCCCCCTTTTATTAAAACTTTAAACCTTTATAATCCCTTTTAACTTGAACTTTAGGATTTCCCTTCAATATGAGTACTTTGACTATTAATTCTTAATACTCTTAATATGATGCATTGGTAACTATTCGTTATGACACTTTGGTAACTCTTCGTTTGGTTTTTTTGGAAGATACTTCTTGATTAGTATTATAATAAAATAATATTTGAATATTCCAATTAAAACGACTATCATAACAATTTCACAAGGTAGGGTCATGACTCCTTATTTCCTCTCACAGTTGTAAGGTGACGACCTTTTCTCAAATGTCACCTCTTTTATATTGATGACCTCCAGATGTATGACTTTTTCCTTGATAATTTAAACTTTTCATACGATTCAAACAAGTTTTAATAAGACGTGACCGTATGGATCTGTATGGTTTTAATTAGCTATACAATATGTTGGAACATGGTTATGATAGCGAATAGTAGGGATTTTAATACTCTGGAGCTGTAATTTAATCATACAGATATGACTTGGACAGGTACGGCTGGAAATCGTACAGTCACTTATCGATCTAAATTTTAATTTTTTATTTCTGATAGTATTGTAATACTTTGATCTTCGAATTTGCAGCAAAATAATCTTTAATTATAAATTGCAGTTTGTTGGCAGCGGACTCATCTTCTTGTACTCCATACTTCTACAACAATTCTCTTTGGTGCTTAATTCTTCTTTATATATAGGTAGCAGCTGAATGGTATTTTCTCCAACAGATTTTCTAAGAAATTTGGCCAAAGGCCAAGTTTATGGTCAAAGACCCGGAGTTCCTAGAATTCAAGAATTTTGAGTGGCCAAAGGCCTACATAGATGTTTCCAAGCACAACAATATTGACCCAAAGTTCCGGTGGCCAAAGGTCAAGATCATAAATGAAGCTCAGATACCACCTGGTTCACTATGTAAATATCCATATAAATAGGACAATACGCAATAATCCATTTAAAGATAATAAATATATTAATAATAATGTATAAGAATATGATATGAATGAGATATAATGAGATGAGCTACAATGAGGATGAGGAATTGTATATATACTCACACAGGGGTGCTCTTTCATAAGAGACATGACCTTTCATATGTCATGTCTCTTCATAATTAATTATAACCTATTAGTTATTTATATTTAATATTATATGTATTTATATTTATTACAAAAGAGGATCTTTTCTAACAATGTTTCACCAATGAATCGTGTGACCTTTTCTAACAATGTTTCACCAATGAATCGTGTTTGTGTTTCTAGGCATTTCACTAACTACTCCCAAAAAGACATGGTAAAAACTCAAATACACTAGAAAATCATAACTCGAAGTTTGCAATTATCATATCCTTTCTTGAAATAACCATAAGGATCATTCTTATCATAAAAAGACCTTTTCGAACACTCATAAAAGTACCTTTTCTAACAATCTTTACTACCATTCTTCAAGAAAATGAACTTTTCTAAGAATCTTTAGTAGTACTAGTTAGAGAAGTGTTGCATGGCAGCGTAGTCCCTGCCAGGTTGGAATGGGAATAAATGTGACCGAGTACATACACGTTGAAGTACATGGAAACAGAAAAGAATTAGCATTCGCAAATTAGTTTTCTTTAAAACAAGGGATGGTGGATACAAAAGAAATTCAAATTTATCAAGTTATAGGTTCATGGACAGCATAAATTATACATATGACATTTGTAATTTTATAAAGTAGATATTTACTTTTATAGATATGAAATATGTACTTTTATAAAGTATGGGAAAGAGATTCCATACTTGGCAGTTTTTTGGATCGTGGGTTCTCAGGCTGGCACGCTGAAAATTAGACTATGTTGTTATGTGCCCTACAAATAGCACCCAGAGTTTCGCGACATACAAATTGACAATTGGAGTTGTGGACTATTTCAAATTTAAAGGCGTACGTATGTTACAAAAAAACTAGCATCAACATAAATTATAGATACCAAATATGTAATTTGATTAAGTAGATATATAGAGCATGGGGGGTATCGGGCTGGCAGGCAGAAAATTGGGCTTGTGTTGTTATGTGTGCTACAAATAGCACCCAGAGTTATGCAACACACAAATTGACAATCGGACTTGTGGAGTATTTGAGATTTAAGGGCCAACGTCTGTAACATAGGTTCGTGGACAAAAGAATAAAAAAAATAGCAATACCGAATTAGTTTTGTTTAAAACAAGGGCTCCTGGACAGAAGAAATTGAAACATATGGAATTATAGGTTCGTGGACAGGATAAATTATACATATCAAATATGTAATTTGATTAAGCAGATATATAGAGCATGCATGGAAGCTTCATTCCGGGTTGTCGGGGTGCTAGGCTGAAAATTGGGCTTTTGTTGTTCTGTGGCCTACAAATAGCACTGAGAGTTCCGCGATATACAAATTGACAAGTGGTCTTGCGGACTGTTTGAATTTTTGGATCGCGGGTTCTCGGGTTGTCGGGCTGAAAATTGGGCTTCTGTTGTTTCGTGTCCTACAAAAATCAAATGTGTAATTTGATTAAGTAGATATATAGAGCTGAAAAATGTCGGGGTTGCGGGCTGAAAATTGGGCTTCTGTTGTTCCGTGCCCTACATCTAGCATCGAGAGTTCCGCGATATACAAATTGACAAGCTGTTTTGCGGACTATTTGAATTTTTGGATCGTGGGTTGTCAGTCTGGCAGGCTGAAGATTGGGCTTCTGTTGTTTTGTGGCCTACAAATAGAACCTAGAGTTCCATGATATACAAATTGGCAATCAGCCTTGTGGATTATTTGGATTTGAAGGGGCTCGTGTCGAATAATGAAATTGAAATAACAAACTCAATAACTTATCTTTCTATCAATAAAATCATTTATAATTAATTAAAACAAGTTTAGCATTCTCGAATTAGTTTTCCTTTTTACATATGCATGTGGACAAAAAAACAAAAAAAATAGTATTAACATCCGTTACATAGGCTAGTGGACAAAAGTATGAAAAAAATAGCATTCCCAAATTAGTTTTCTTTAAAAGAGTGGGTTCTCGACTTAGCCAGTTTTTGGATCATGGGTTCTCGGGTTGGGGACCTGAAAATCGAGATTTTGTTGTTCTGTGTCCTACAAATAGCACCAGCAGTTCCGCGATATACAAATTGACAATCGGACTTGCGGACAATTTGAATTTTAAGGGTCTCGTGTCAAAAAAATTTAGCATTCGTGAATTAGTTTTCTTTACATAGGTTTTACATACACTGGTGGAGAAAATGACAAAAAGTATAGAACCAATGTCTGTTACATAGGGCAGTCGACAAAAGGACCAAATAAATAGCATTCCCGAATTAGTTTTCTTTAAAACAGGGGCTCCTCAACAAAAGAAATTGAAATTTATGAAATTATAGTTTAATGGAGACCATAAACTATACATAGCAAATACATAATTTTTTAAAGTAGATATTTACTTTTATACATACGAAATATGTACTTTTATAAATTATGGGGATGAGATTTTATAGAGCAAGGATGGAGCCCTCATTCCATACTTGCACGGAGGCCTGAATCCATACTTAGGCAATTTTTGGATCGCGAGTTCTCGGGTTGGCGGGCTAGAAATTGGGCCTCTGTTGTTCCATGACCTACAAAGAGCATCCAGAGTTACGTGATATAGAAATCCACAAGCGGTCTTGTGGACTATTTTAATTTTAAGGGCCTTTGTGGAAAACAATATAAAGGACATGTAGTAAAGATGCAAGAAATGACATACTCTCTATACGTTTGAGTAGAAAGAAAGTAGTGAACACAATTTTATGACATTTATATAAAAAAATAATAAAACATGTTACATATTCCTGGAAATTTAAAGAAACATATATATATGTGAAATATGATATCTCAAATTTGAGTGAGTGATTTATGTCATACTTAATTTTGAAAATGACCAGGCAGGAGAAAATATGCATCAGAAAAAAGAGAATTGAGATAAACAAACAGAATGACTTCACATTCAACATAGCTGAAGATAAAAATCTAGGAACACATAAAAGAAGAAAAAACTAGCATTCCCAAATTAGAGCATGGATGGAACCCTCATTCTATACTTAGCCAATTTTTCGATCGCGGGTTCTCATGCTGGAGACCTTAAAATCGGGCTTTTGTTGTTCCATGTCCTACAAATAGCACTGAGAGTTCCGTGATATACAAATTGACAATGGGACCTATGGACTATTTGAATTTTAAGGGGTCGAGTCCCAAAATTTTAGCATTCGCGAAATAGTTTTTTTTACATAGGTTTTACATACGGTGGTGGACAAAAGCACAAAAAATATAGTACCAATGTCTGTTACATAGGGAAGTGGACAAAAGGACCAAATAAATAGCATTCTCGAATTAGTTTTCTTTAAAATAGGGGCTCGTGGATACAAAAAATTGAAATGTATCAAATTCTAGGTTCCTGGAGAGCATAAGATTATACATAACAAATACACAATTTTTTAAAGTAGATATTTAGTTTTATACATATGAAATATGTACTTTTATAAAGTATGGGGGTGAGATTTTATAGAGCATGCACGGAGCCCTCATTCCATATTTAGGTAGTTTTTGGATCGCGGGTTGTTGAGTTGGCGGGATGAAAATTGGGCGTCTGTTGTTCCATGGCCTACAAAGAGCACCCACGGTTCCGTGATATACAAATTGACAAGCAGACTTGCGGACTATTTTAATTTGAAGGGACTTTGTGGAAAAAGTATGAAGGACAGGTGGTAAAGATGCAAGAAATGACATACTCTCTATACGTTTGAGTACAAAAAAAGTAGTGAACACAATTTTATGACATTTATATAAAAAATAATGAAACGTGTTACATATTCCTAGAAATTTAAAGAAACATATATATGTGTGTGTGTGTGTGTGTGTGTGTGTGTGTGAAATATGATATCTCAAATTTGAGTGAGTGATTTATGTCATACTTTATTTTGAAAATGGCCAGGCCGGAGAAAATATGCATAGGAAAAAAAGAGAATTGAGATAAAATAAACAGAATGACTTCACATTCAGCATAGTTGAAGATAAAAATCTAGGAACACATAAATATATAAGGAGACAAAAGAGTAGTTTTATTTGGAATATATGAAAAATATAATAGTTTGTTACATATCCCTGGAAATGTAAATGTGTTTGTCATATAGACTGGGATTGGGGCTCTCGCGGACCATAACAGAAATATGTACAAGAAATAGGACTGTGGAAAGAAGTCGGACACGGTAGAATGTAATACCTGAAAAGTAGAAATGGGAAGATCAGTTTTTGGCTATAGATTTCTACTCAGAAAACTTGGAATAACTGGATTGATAGAGAAAGGACTATCACTATACACTTACAGGGATGGTATGTATAAGTAATTTTGGTGTTTTCTTGGTCATGTCTTTACCTATTGGTTTTTGTGGGCGGCCTGCTTGAATATCTGGATTGATAAACAGAGGATTTATGCATTTACTTGTTGGATTTCATCAGTGACCCACTTCAAGTTCTCTTCAATATAGCTTCTCAAGGGAGCGATGTTGATGTCATTGCGGTTTTAATGCTGAAAACTTGATTTTCTAATTCTCTTAGATCAATTGAAAGTTTACACAGAGCTTCATGAATCTCTCCATTCCGTACCGAATACCGGACTAGCCAGTTGTCCACCTCTTCTTCATGATATTCAAGAATCCTGTAAAAAATTTCTAAAGACAAGGCCTTCAAATTATCAACTTGTTTATCGAAATCTTGCTTGGTTAACGCCAGTGAGTTGAGGATTAAGCTGGGGTCCTGGAAGCCATTTGTATTTCTTGCTAAGTCTATTTTGGTGAGCTTTGTGAATAATGTTTATTTCTTTGATATTGCTTGCTGACATGATTGGACGATGAGATACAGGTTCTTCACTTTCTCTTTCCAGCATGCTTCTAATTGAGTGAGTCGTTTATTGGATGGGAGATCATGTTGTATTCTTCTCATCTCTAGCATGTTGTTTACATGAAAGGCAAAAGGGATGACCGTGTGCACATAGAAATTTTTTTCATTTTTAAAATCCGTCTGTAGAAGTAGGAGCAAGTTATGTGCCCTGCTCCCCAGGGAATCCATATTTTGTGATGTTTCCCAGGCCTCAGTAATCAGTTCCATTCTTTTGTTGATATTTTTCTCCACATATCCTCTACAGGATGTGAGGAAGTTGGAGGACCCTTTTAGATTTGTTGCAGGGGTGCACGCAGTTGCAGGCATGGCTATTTCCAAAGAACTTTCAAGCAATGGAATAGGAAACAAAGCTTCCTCTAATTCCTTAATCTGGTTCTTTAGTCTGGCAGTTTTGGCTTTAATGACTCCAACGGAATCATGAAGAGAATCTTCGGTTGCCATGTGAAGTTGAGAGATTTTGGACACCTGCATATTGGCAAGGTCAAGTTCTGAACAATGTTTTCTTTTCTTATTTTTTACATCTCTTTTTTCAATGATTAATTTTTTTGATTTGGTTTCAAAAACAACACTCTGGAATATGAAGGATTCATTTTCGTCAAAAATTTCGATATCAACCATGTCCATTGAGTAGGCATGCTGAATTGTGTCTCCAGGTTGATCAAGGTTGTAGAATGTGTTTTCCAGATCAGTGTCAAGATCCATGTTTTCACTGTAAATTTCAGGTTGCTCTGCCTCCCCTACAACTCTTTTTCCCTTCTTCTGCATGGGAAGTTCATGAGGAAGATGTTCACTGTATCTCTACAAAACTGTTGTGGAGCTTCTTCCAGTAGTTTATGGAAATGTTGATTTGCTCCAGACGTTGCTTGAAATGAACAAATGGAGGGGACAATATAACCCCCCGGAAATATTGCTTCAATGCGTGCGAATGGAAAATTTCCTCATTAATGACAATATCTACGCATGTTGTATGGTGACCTGTTAGAAGTAAAGCTTAATTATTGCATACTTATAAGTGCGAAGGTGGGAGTTACGGCTAAGAACATTTAAGGATTGGAGGTTTCATGAACGAACCAAGATGGCGGCGTGCGAATGACATTCCATGCTATTTGAAATTAAGACTTGGAAGAGATTGGAGGTTTCGTGAAGGAAGCAAGTTGGCGGTGTGTGAATGACATTCCATGGCATTTGAAATTAAGAGTGGGAAGGGATAAGAAAATCCTTCGCAAAAATTTCATTGATGGCAGAACTTCTCGAGCCTTGCGCGCATCAATGATAGCTTAGATGGTGCCTACATGATGACCTGTTAGCATTAAAAATTTAGAAAGAAGACACACACACACACACACACATATATATATATATTCAAACACTATTTCTTATTATGCACACGTGCGAAGGTGACGAGCATGGGGAAGAGAAAGCAAGGAAGGAATGGCCAAGTCTGAAAGTGCATGGTGAAACTGCTAAGTGTCCAATGCTAAAACTGCATGAGTCAGAATTGTTCAGCTAAGCAAACCAAAGGGCTGGGTCTGACTCCTAGTGCATATTTCATAATTCATGTGCAACACCAACTCTATGGTTACCATATCAGTATGTGTAGAAACGAGGAAAAATTAAAAATGTACCTTCATAAAGTATGGACATGAGATTTTATAGAGCATGTACGGATATGGCATTCCATACTTGGCCACTTTCGAGATCACGGGTTCTCGGGGCGGGCGGGCTCAAAAAAAGGCCTATATTGTTCGGTGTTCTACAAATAGCACACACAGTTACACGATATACAAATAGACAAGCGGACTTGCGGGGTGGCTGACATTTTATAGACCATCCACAGTTTCTAGATCGCAGGTTCTCGGGCTGGCGGGGTAAAAAACGAGGCTCTATTGTTCAGTCCCTTACAAATAACTTATGATAATAAATTGAAAAGCGGATTTGTGGGTTGGCCGGCTCAACATTCTACTCCAGGGCTGGTGGGCTCCCAGAAACAAGCAATACATACCAAATATGCACAGATCCCTTATTCCATACTTAGGCACTTATTTGGATCGTGGACTTGTGGACTGTACATTGGGCCGATTTCCACCATATAGAAATTGGGTTCTCAGGCTTGTGGGCTCAAAATTACCTAAGCAAAGCAAAGGGCTCCTTCTGAATCCCAGTGCATATTTGATAATTCATGTGCAACACCAACTATGTGGTTACTAGATTAGTGTGTGTAGAAACGAGGAAAAACTAAATATGTACCTTTATAAAGTATGGACATGAGATTTTATAGACCATGTACCGATATTTCATTCCATACTTGCGGGTTCTCGGGCAAGAGGGGTCAAAAAATAGGCCTCTATTGTTATGTGCTCTACAAACATCACATGCAGTTTCGCGATATACAAATTGACAAGCGGACTTGTGGGGTGGCTGAGATTTTATAGACCATGTACAGTTTCTGGATCGCAATTTCTTGGGCTGGCAGGGTTAAAAACGAGACTCTATTGTTCAGTGCCTTACAAATAGCTTATGATAATAAATTGACAAGCGGATTTGCAGGTTGGCCGGCTCAACATTTGTCAATTGACAAGCAGATTTGGGAGCTGGTCGGCTGAACATTCTACTTCTACTGATTTCTGCGATATACAAATTGACAGACTCTGGGGCTAGCAGGCTCCCAGAAATGAGCACTACATACCAAATATGCACAGATCCCTTATTCCATACTTAGCCACTTATTTGGATCACGCACTTGCGGGTTATACATTATGCCTCTAATGTTCAGTGTCCTGCAAATAACACCCATACTTGGACGATATACAAATTGACAAGTGGACTTGCGGGTTGGTTGGCTCAACATTGCATTTCTATTGGATGGCGGACGTGCAGGGTAGCGGCCTCTAGGCGCAAAAAAAAACATAGTTGCAAACAAGTTTGACAAATACAGAGAAAGTAAATGAAAAATTGTTTACTATGGAACACGGGTAGAAAAAGAATGCACCTTTGCATGGATTCGTCTACATCTCTGGGTAGGATTTCTTTGTGCCGTCTAGTTTTCCTGTCTGTTTCTATAAACAAAAGTATGAAACAAAAGGGATATGAACATAAGTTCATATGTTAAGAAAAAGGAAACTACTATGTACATATACAAAAAAAAAAAATAGAATAAGATGAATAGAGTCACAAATAGTTTTTGGGAGGATGTACCTTTTTTTTTTTTTAGACACTGTATATTTTATAATTCAAGTAGAACATCGTCTGTATGCTCACCAGAACGATATGTGTAGAAAACGGGGATACATATATGCTTTGAAACATAGAAATACGAGGTTGCAATAAGTTTAATGTATATGTCATAATTCAAGTGCAATACCAATTGTATCATGATCAGACCAATATGTGTCTAAGACAAACATACTGTATTGAGGAATGGGCACATTGGACCAGACATGGTCAATAAGTGTGTTTTGCAGATGGCTTGTGTTATTCAAAAGAAAGCAGAGACTATATTTGCACATGTAGTTTTCCAATTCTTTTGTTCTGCCAGTATTTTGTAGCATGTCAATATTGAAGTCTCCTACAAGTACAATGGGTCCATTCACATGGAAATGGCCCAATGCATTAGAAATAACATGCAGTATGTTGGATAATGTTGCATGGGGAGCAGCATACAGATTCAGTATTGCAGCTTCTATTTCATGGGAAAAAAAATTTGCAAGCACCAGTTCAACATTATTTTCTTCGATATGTATATGGTCCAAAATTGGTACATGTTTTTTCACCAGTATCATCACCCCATGTGTAATGTAACTTGATATGCAATTGTAATTTGGGAATTTTTTTTTCTGCATGCATAATGCCATGTGTGTTTCTTGCAAGCACAGAATATCAGATTGCATTATATCATAGTCATTTAGTATATCATCCATGTGTGCATTTAAGCTGCATGTGTTAAGCGAGAGAATTGATACAGATGAATTTGTTTGTATGGATTGGTAATCATAATGCAGTTGCCATTTTGCGGTGGTCCTGAGTCGTTCCATTTCAATATCAACTTTCTGTTTCACTTTGAAGTTATATTTTGTGAGAGGACTTAGTAAATACAAGAAGTCTATGCTTCTGACATGGGACAGTGCTGTGTATACAAGTCCATGTATGTGAATTCCAGCAGGCTGAAATGCAACATTATCAAGTGTTATTCCTTTTGATCTGTGGACTGTACGTGCACATGCAAGTTTAATCGGAAATTTTTTTCGAATCTTCAGTCAACATGTCTTTGTTGATGTCGATACTAGCTTCGATATTCACAAAATAGGTGTCCAATCGCTTCCAGTGTTTGAATTATATAGATAAGACAACTTGTTTGCTTGTCTCTTGCCTATATGTGGTTCATGGAACTTAATCCAAAGGACATCCACTTTTTCTGTCTTCGTATAGCCTTTCAGTATTCCATCTGCACCATTCACCAAGCCATCCTATGAATCATAGTTGCAGACATATATTTCAACCAACATTTCTAATTTGAGGACAAGCTGCAAAGGTAAAGTGACTGAATGTTCATTATGTGGCACATTTCCATGGTTGTCTTCTTCCAGGTCAATCGAATTGATGATGATATCATCGCCAGGCATGAGAGAAAAAATGTGGCTATTATGCTTTGCAACATCCTTATTTTTGTAGAAAAAGTAAGGGAACATTGGGTCTATTGGTGCAAGTTGTAAGCACCTCAAATTGATATAGGTCAAGTCATCATATGTTTGGTTGTTTGTGAGCACTCTATTCAGAATTGCAATGAATGTTTCATCTTTCTGGCGCATTGTAGTATGCAACTCAAAGCATTTAATATTGTCTCTCCATAAGTCATGGGTAATTGTTTCCATGTTAACGGTAGGTTGTTCAAATATCAAAGAATCTTGGATGGGATGTGCCTGGTAAAGATCCCCACAGAATATCATGTCAATGTTTCCAAAGTATTTCGTCTGCACAAGTTTTATGCTTCTTAGTTAGTTGTCAATGGAATACAAGAACCGAATCCCAATCAAAGATGATTCATCTATAAAGACAAGTTAGAGTTCCTCATAAATCTTAGATAATGTATCCAACATTTCCTTGCTAAGTGGAAGAAACTGTGACTTGATAAAAGACGTTAAAAATGCAGAGTGGATTGTTGTTCCACCAGCATTGTATGCAGCTTTTCCTATGTATGCAACTATTAGGCCCTTTGGTTTCATAGGATCAGATGAATTGTTTGAATTGTAGATTCGTATAAGCATTTGGAACAATGCTTTCACTATGAATGTCTTGCCTGTTCCTACTCCGCCTGTCAGGAACACGTGCACGGGACTGTTCATGTTCAAGCGTTTTTTAAGAACAATGTCCTTTAGAATTGTTTTTTGTTCGCGATTCAACAGACATCTTATTCTGTGGTATTCATTATTTTCAATTAGGAAAGGATGTTTTGTAACTTGAAAACCAAGATTGATATGTTTTTCACTTCCAGTCGCTGGAGGACGAGGAAAATCCACTTGTAAGTCATAGGACTCGGAAGGAGTTGTGGTTGTTTTGGGGTTTTTGAATGTCTCATCATGATCGTCATGGTTTTCTAGGTCATTAAGTGCAACTTCTAGATCGCCCCATGTTGGATTAACATTGTAGATAAATCTAGCTTCATTGATGTGCACTATGCTCTAAGACGTAACATACGCAGCCTCCCATGTAGAGAAGTTATGTATCAATGTGTCTTCATTTTCATCAAATGGAACGTACAGCAACATTTTTTCTCTACAATAATTTTCATAGTCACAATGTTTATTGTATTTGACAAACCATATCACAGAGGGTTTTTTTCTTTTTGATATGGGTGCACCATTATTTTTGTAATGCGATACGAATTCTGCTAAGCAGATATGCCTAATAGGAGATGGACGTTGGATGTAATAATCAATAATAGAGCGACATAACACGTCCTCTGAATTGTCGAGCTCTTGTTGAAGCAAAACTGGTGGTGTAAGCACAAATGTGTGTTTTTCAAGTGGAGATGTGTTTATGAAGACACATTTTCTTGAACTACAAGTGAGGGGCAAGGAAAGTGCATTGTGAACTACTTGTTGAGCAGACATTTGTTGAAGATTAAGCAATGTATTGCCAAGCGTGTGTATCATTTGTATGGAATAAATATGACTTCTTTCATGTTCTTTTCATATTATTCTAAATTCACTTGTCATAGATTTGTCAATCTTCACAGTTATATTATTTCAACACTCCCCCTTAACAAGAAGGGTATTCTTCATCAGCATCAGGCGAGAGAGGTCTGCATCATCAGTGGCATCTTGGAGGACAGTATCGTCAATATCATATTGAACCATTGTCTAGCACATTTATGAGTCATCGAAAGTTTTCTTCATCAGCAGCATCATCATTCTCAAAAGAATGCTATCATCATCTGCATCAAATATGTATCAGAAAAATGATACCTCATCACAGCACTAGGCTGGCACATCACAGTACTACACTAGCTCAATGTCACAGTGGTTAAGTTGGTAGCTCAGTGTCAGTCACATCTTGCTTTACGTCTAACAACTAGGTCAGAAGAAAGTAATATCATCATCTCGCTTTACATCTAACAACTAGGTCAGAA
>ML804229.1:79437-93459 GCA_009831015.1 Picea engelmannii | reverse complement strand
TCAAAAGGGGGAGAAGAGATTTAAAGTTTTCCATCAATGCCAAAGGGGGAGTTTGTTGGGAGGGATTGCAGTTTGCACAGGACTTGGTTTTGTCATTAATGTCAAACTTTAAATCACCAAAAAGGGGAGTTTGTTGGTCAGCTTGCACAGGCACGGTGGTTCCTAATTCGGAGATCAGCATGCCTCTCAACATACCGAAACGCGAAACTGCGAATAACCCAGGAGGTGAGCTTTTGGTTTTAACTCGAGGTCACATGTGAAACGAGCTTTGGAAGAGGAGTCAGTACCCTTAGCTTGAATTTCGGAGATCTTCAATTTACTCCGGGAGTTTCTATTTCAGGATTTTTGCATGGTAAGCAAAAAATCCAACATCACGAAGTCCTGAATGCCGAAATACCGAAAGGGACACACGTCACATGATTCCGGGAGTTTCTATTTCGGGATTCCGGGAGTTTCTATTTTGGGATTTTTGCATGGTAAGAAAAAACTTCAACATCACGAAGTCCCAAATGCCGAAATACCGAAACCACGACAGTCATCCATCTCGATGAATGATTAAGTCATATCCATTGGATTAACAATTGGAGGAGTAAAATAAGAGTTGTATATGACCGTTGATCTTTCCTCGAGAAGTTAATGAGAACCGTCTGATCTATTTCCACCAGATCAAATGTGAAGCCGTCAAATCATTTCAGGGTTCATGACTTGGAGTGTCGAAACACTTCATCACAGAAATGACGAAACGCCAAAATGCGAAATGCCGAAATGCGAAACGCCGAAAATTTCGGGGTTCATGACTTGGAGTATTGAAACACTTCATCGCAAGAAATGTCGAAACACCGAAATACCTTTTTGGTGTAGGCAGTGGTTACCACCGATGGTCATGTGAGAGGGAGGAGCTAGCACGAAGCTAAGCTCTATTTCGGGGTTTCGTAACTTGAAATGTCAAGACTCTTCGACACAGGATTGTCGAATTACCGAAAAGTGAAATGTGAAATGCATTTCGTTTAACCTGTGTTCACGGCCAATGGACATATGGGTTAGCACAAGTGGTTTGCCAAGTGCTCAAGGGTTATTCTGTGCTGAAAAATTAAAACAGATGTATGTTCATCGAATGGTGTTGGTTAAATGTTTAAACTAATCATGTGGATATTGTTCGTCTTGATGCCTTGGCCAATAAGAATTACTATAAGGAAGTTATTCAGTTATTGTAACTGATTCTTTGAAGCCTAAGGATTTGATTGTACGTGCTGATGATATAGGAAGATATATAAAGTGAATGTTGCAAGAAAAAGAAAAAAAGAGGATTATGGGAGATATATGGCTCTGTAAAATTTGAGGAAGAGAAAAGACGGAGGAGGGAAGACACATACACAGATTGATAAATCTAAGTGGTATGGTCAAGAATGAATTATGCAGAGAGGATTTGAATGCTTAATCTTTGACAGAGAAGATAAAGAGTTGGTTTGCAGGTTCTTAGTGACAGAGAATGATTTCAGGGTGGTAGGGAAGAGCAAGGGGAGACTATAAAAGTCTCCTGTACAAGTTGATGCTTGTACATCTGGGAGTTGTAGCTTCCATTCAGTAGGTGTTGAAGAAACGGAGGTAGCAGCCTCATCTGGTTTGTAGCTCAGATAAAATAAGAATGTAAAGAGGAGTTGGAGCTTGCCTTTCATTCATAAGAAGAAGAGGTTTTTCCCTTTTGGGTTTCTTCATGAAAAATCAATGTGTCACTGTTTCATTTATGTGATTGTATATTTATTGGTTAAATGTATTACTGCAAGTTAATTTTTAAAGGCATGATTTATTGATTAATAAGTAATCTTCTTTTAAAATGAAAGAAATTTTATACAACTGATTCAGCCCCCCCCCCCTCTCAATTGACTTATCCTATTCAACAATATGTGTGTGTGTGTGCCTGTGTGTGTGTGTATTGAGGTCGGAGGGCCTGTGTAGTTATGAGGCTAATGAGCTGAGATACAAATAGGTCAATGTGTCTATCCATGTAAATGTAGTCACATGTTTTAATAATATCACGTCGTTGCGTGCAAACAGATCAAACAAAAATAGACGAGGGGCTAACTTCACCAAAAAATGGAAAGTGTGGGGGGGACTTAATTCATAGGGAATATTTTATTAATATTTTCAAACAGTGTAATTTATGGCTAAATTATTTCATCCCAAATTCCTTGGGATGGGAACGAGTCACCAAGTGGCTAAAGCTATTTTTAAAGGTGACAAGTGTCGATTTTAAGACATGCAATATAAAATGTTGGCCTTAGTGTATTTTGATGGGAAGAACTCATTCTTTTGGGGAAGGAGGTGATTCATTTTTTGTCTTGTGCAGAAGGGGTCCTACTATCTGTAAAATCAAACTATTATATCATATACAAAGAGAAGCTTGTAAGGGGTTTTGTTGTATTGTAACCAGAGTTTTGTTGTTGAAGAGGTAAGTTGTCAGGCCCATGAGCGGTCTCTCTAGGTGAGAGATTTGTTGTTGAAGAGGCAGGTTGTCAGGACCGTGAGCATTCTCTCTAGGTGACAGTTTTGTTGCGAATTGTTCCTTGGTGCAGTGGGCATTAATTTCAGGGCTCTAAGACTTCATGTCTGGCCTGTTGATGGAACCCTGGAAGGGAAGTGGGGAAATTGAAGGATTGTTGAGTAGAGAAGGGGCACACTTCCTTGGGTGTAACAAGTGTGTGGGGAATGAGAGATTGTAGATTAATTGCAGCAAATGCACCTTAGACTAAGTAATTATGTAGATAGAAAACCTTATCCTGGCATTAGGAACCCTTTTTCCCTGGTAGAGTTAATCCCCATCTCGAGGGTGACTTGTTGCTAAAATATTATGAGAAACAGAGTCTATGTCTAGGAGGAACATCTATGTTTTACACCGATTCAGTGACTTTCATAAAATATAAGTGTCTTTATGTGCTTGTCTCATTTACTGTGTGCTTAATTATCTATGTTTGATATGGGTTTAACTCTTGTATGTTGTTTCTTATAAGTAATTATTGTTATTATGTCTAATGTTGCTTGAACATGTAAGTATGGTGTTGATAGCCAGTAATTGTAATCATGCATGAGTATGACAGTTGTATATAGTATTTCTTATTGAGTTAACCTTATGATATTGGTATTGAGTCTCTAAGGCGAGGTTTGAATTGCCATGCACATAGGGAATTAGTCTATGTGTGCAAGAGGTTGGAATTCGTTTGTGCGCATAGGTAAGTGGACCTCGCACACAAGGAAGATTAGAATTGGCATGTGACACCATAATGTATTACACGCATAGTAGTGTTTGTGTTCAGTATGCTTGTGCGTACAGTTGTATTGTGTTACTTTCATTTTTTTAAGTTGTGTAAAAGAAGAAAGTTAGTGTGGCATGACTCAACTTGGGGTTGTATGCATTACTTCAAATAATACTACGCAGAATATTGTTTAGAGTAGTATCCAAACCTTGAATTTTGGAGTAGCATTGTTCAATAGTAATCTGGATAATGTTGCAGATTAGTATTAGATCAGTTTTGGTAATGATTACGTTATATTATGGTATCAGATAGACAAAAGTTTATATTGTGTGGTGTGACTTAGTATGGGAGGCTAGGTACATTGCATTATGATATCAAAGATTTTGGTTCAACACTGGACTTGTATGGGCCAAAGATCAGCAAGAAGCATCAGAACTCTAGTTTCAACACTGAGCCTGCATGGGCTGAGTACTTACTTAAAACAAGATTCATATTAGTAAGTAGTTGAATTTAGAATTATAGCATGGCCATGATGTGCATAAAATAAGAATGCACGAGTGTGCACACTAAATTCTAGACATCGCGGGGTGCAACACTAGAAATGTGCAATAAATAATCGTGCATGGGTGTGTGCACTAAAATTTGGGACTGCGCGAAACAAATTTGTGGTGCATGCACAACACTGATACACAGTGTGCATGTTAAAATTTGACACCGCACATTGGTGTGTGTTGAATACCAGTGCATGCATGGGATTTGGAAGAAAATATTCTGACAAGATGATACGAAGTTTTTATTAAGTTGTCTTGCGAATTCATCTAACACATCATGTTTTCTGCACATTTTGCAGGATTATCGAGGATTAGAGCAGGATAGAATCAACACAGAAGGTCAAAAACATGGAAGATGCATAGAGGACTTGCAACCCTCATGATGAATTCAAGGATTTGTATGTCGATTTGGGTGTTGATGGTACAAAATACAAGGAGGAGTGCATAAACTATTGGATATGTGTTATATTTTTTTATCGGTTTTTGTGCCCATTTTTTGAGTGGTTTTTCGGCACATGGTTTTTCGTCGATGGATTTATATTTCCGGTTAAGGAATTAGGGTTGTTGACTAATCTAGGTCATTGGATTAGGGTTTTGGATGTCGTTGGATCCGATATGTATATTGTATTATAAATAATGTGTGAGGTGAATGAATATAGAATATGTTGGTTTTCCCGGTTTGGGTTTCCAGGGGAAAAATCTTTGTGTAATGTGTATTTCCCATTGGTTATTTTATGTTATTTCATTGAAAATTTGTTTGCAATAAAATATTGTAAAAGGTTAAAATCTACATTTAGTATCAGAGCCAGGTTATTGGCTTCAGGGGGATGCCTTTGTGGTTAGGGGTTTGTCTCGAGCCTATGATAATTCTCGTTACAGTGGGAGATATGCGGTATTGATTCTTCAAGCGAAAATAAATGGCGAGCAGTTCCAAAATAGAGATCAAGAAGTTTAATGGGAAAAATTTTGAGTTGTGGAAGCTCAATATGGAAGATCTATTGGTAGACAGAGATCAGTGGATCGTGGTGGATCTAGGTACTGCACCTATAGGAACATCAACAGATGACTAGAAAAAGTTGGATCAGAAGGAGAAGAGAACAATTTGATTGTGTCTCTCAAATTCAATGTTATTGAATGTGTCAGAGGGATCTACATCCAAGGAGTTATGGAATAAGTTGGGGAACTTGTATCACTCTAATTCCCTAGTAAATAAATTATTCCTGCGGAAAAAGTTGTATAACCTGAGGATGAGAGATGGAGACTCGGTGAAAAATCATTTGAATGCCTTCAATACTATGGTAAGTCGGTTATTATATGTTGAGATTAAAATTTCATATGAAGATAAGTGTATTAGTTTATTTTTCTCTTTACCAGACTTGTGGGATAGTATGGTTGTGGCCATAGGTAGTAATACAACTACCTTGAGTTTTGATGATGTGGTCTCATCCTTGTTGTCAAAGGAGATGAGATAAAACAACATGGAAAGAACATAGAATAGATGCATTATTTTCAAGAGGACACTCCCATGATACAAATAGATATAAGTCCTCAAGTGGGAGATATAAGTCTAAGGGTATATCTAAATCTCCCAGAAAGTTTGTAAAGGTATGCTAGATATGTGGAAAAGAAGGGCACTTCAAGAAGCAATGTAGATCCAAAAGCATTCATAAAGTGAAGGGATCTGAAGGTGCTCCCTCTACAAAAGAAAATACCTCCAAGGAAGAAGGATGAGATGTGTACTTGTTTTATTCAAGCACACATGTAGATCGCGAGGCATGGTTGGTTGACTCAGGTGAATCCTTTCATATGACTCCCCACAAGGAGTGGTTCTGTGAATATGAAAGGTATGATGGAGGTAATGTTTTCCTAGGTTATGGATCAACAATCAGAATCATAAGATGAGGAAAATTCAAGTTGAGGCTCATAGATGGAAGGATTAGAACACTGCCTAGTGTTCTGCACATCCTAGGATTGCGCAAAAATTTGATTTTTGTAAGAAAAATGGACAATGCAGGGGTAAAAACAGTATTTGAAAAGGAAACCTACAGGATGGTTCGAAGAACAATGGTGTTACTAAAGGGATTTTGTATTGGAACTCTATATAATCTGCAAGGAAGCACTAATAGTAATGGGTGTAATAGTTCCATTGTTCCTGATATTGGAGCAAAAGAAGAAAAAAACTCCTACAATCTCTAGATAAAAGGTTATGTTGTGGTATCAAAGACTGGGGCATATCGGAGAGAAGGGTCTTCGACTACTACAAGGTAAAGGTATGGTTGAATTCATGTCTAACTTCTCTCTAGATTTTTATTTATGTGAACATTGTGTATATGGGAAGCATAATAAGGTAAGATTCCCATCTCATGCAACAAGGGGAGAAGGAATTTTACATCTAGTGCACAGTGATGTGTTTGGACCTATGTCGGTTCCATCATTGCGAAAATATGTGTACTATGTCTCATTTATAGATGACTTCTCTAGGAATACTTGGATATGTTTCCTCAGGAAGAAATATGAAGTCTTTGACAGGTTTAAAGAGTTTAAGGCTCTTGTTGAGAGTCGAACAAAGAAAATAATTAAGGTGTTGAGGACATATAATGGTAGAGAGTTCTGCAGGAATGAATTTGAAGATTTATGTAATAAGTGCAGTATAGCAAGTCAGAAGACTACTCCATATACACCTTAGCTAAATGGAGTTACAGAAAGGATGAACATGACGTTGATGGAAAAAGCAAGGTGCATGTTCAATGGTGTCGGGTTAGGGAAAGAATTTTGGGCAGAGGCAATGGGTATTGCATGTTACCTGGTAAATCAATCACCCTCATCGGCATTGGCTCAAAATACTCCACATGAGGTATGGATTGGTAAGAAACCCTCTCTCACACATATCAAGGTATTTGGTTGTGAGGCCTATGTTCATGTTCCAAAGGAAAATGGGAGTAAGCTAGATAAAAAGGCCGAAAAGTGTATCTTTATTGGGTATAAAGATGGTCTCAAAGGTTATAAGCTTTGGAACCCATAAACTAAGAAGTTTTTGTATATCCTAGATGTGGTATTTAGATAAATGAATGATTTTTTTAAACAGGAAGTCCTACCAAGTAAGGAAGAACCATAGAAAATAGAATTTGAGCCAAAGGATGATGAATTAGACTCTACAGAAGAACAAGAATCATAATAAGAAGATCACGATACTCTAGTATTGAGGAGATCAGTGCAGGAAAAAAGCTACCGGAAAGGTATACTCCACATGATTTCCGTTCAATTTTTTCTTTGTCTATTACTCATGATGATCCTAGAACTGTTAGGGAGGAAGTGGATTCGTAGGTTGGAAAACTTTGGAAAAAGGACATGGTTTAAGAAATGGCAGCCTTGGATAAGAATGAGGCTTGGGATCTAGTGGAGTTGTTGAATGGAAGAAATCTCATTGGCAGAAAATGGGTATTTAAAAAAACACTGAATGTAGAAGGAAAAGTGGAGAAATACAAAGCTCAATTAGTAGCAAAGGGTTATTCCCAGGTTGAGGGAATTGATTTTGGTGAGATTTGTTCTCATGTTTCCAAGTTAAATTCTATTAGATTTATGTTATCTGTTGTTGTTGCATTTAATTTTTAAGTAGAATAGATGGATGTGAAGACAACATTCCTACATGGGGATCTGGAAGAACAAATATACATGAAGCAGCGAGAAGGATTTGTTGTGAAGGGAAAGATGGAGCTAGTATGTAAGTTGAAAAGGTCCATGTATGGTTTAAAACAATCACCAAGGATGTGGTATCAAAAATTTGATATGCATATGTTCAGACTTGGCTTCACAAGAAGCAAAGAGGATCACTGTGTATATTTTAAATTAATTAGTGATCATTTGATTTATTTGGTCTTGTATGTGGATGACATGTTGTTGATAGGAAACAACAGGGAAATTATCCATGATGTGGAAACTCAGCTTTCCTCTAAATTTGACATGAGGATCTCGGTGCTGCAAATTTCATTTTGGGAATAGAAATTAAAATAGATCGGAAAACCAGGAAACTCTAGTTAAATCAGAGAAAATATGTCAAGACAATATTGCAGAGGTTCAATATGCAGGAATGTAAACCGATCAGGGTCCATGTTCTTGTAGGTGTAAATTTATATGTGGATCAGTGTCCCAAGACACAGGAAGAGGAGGAGGACATGTCTAGTGTTCCATATGTGAGTGCAATTGGAAGTTTGATGTATGAAATGGTCTGTACTAGACCGGACATTTCACATGCAGTGGGAGTTTTGAGCAAGTATATGTCAAAACCAGGGAAGGAGCATTAGACAACAATAAAGAGGTTTTTTAGATATTTGTGTGGCATTAATAGTTATGGATTGTGCTACCAAGGAAGAACGGGATTGGATGGATTTTTGAACATACATGGCTTTGTGGATGAAGAATAGGTTGGATATATGGATCATAGAATATCTACAAGTGGGTATGTGTTTAACCTATTTGGAGGAGCAATTAGTTGGATGAGAAAAAGACAGTGTGTAGTGGCACTTTCAACTATAGAAGTTGAATACATGGAAACCACTCATGCAAGCAAGGAAGCAATATGGTTATAGAGATTGTGTTTAGGTATTGGGTTGGTACAACAAACTGTAAGGATAGATTGTGACATTCTAAGTGCAATTTTTCTGGTGAAGAACCCATCTTATCATTCAAAGAAAAATCATATTGATGTTCAATATCACTTTGTGAGAGACATGGTTGAAGAAAAGAAGGTGTTGTTGATGAAGGTGGACACTTTGAGAAATGTTGCAGATTCATTAACAAAATATGTGAGCATTGAGAATTTATCTTGGTGTAGAGGATCTATGGGCATTTTTTCCCTGGATTGTTGACTATGTAACCATGTAACCCTTTGTATGCAAATAAAACAACCAGTGGGAGAATGTTGGATATGTCTTATATTCTCTGCACAACTAGAACTAGTGTCTACGTTGTTTTGAGCGCACAGGGGGGTAAGAGGGGGGAATAACTGCCCCTTCTCGAGGGGTCATAGGGGGGTGAGAGCTCCCCTGCATGGGGGTTCGGGGGAAGTGCCCCCAAATTTCTTTTTTTACCGATTTTCGTGTCTATTTTTTGGGCGGTTTTTCGACACATGGTTTTTCACTGATGGTTTTCTATTTCCGATGAAGGAAATATGGTTGTTGACTAATACAGGTCATTGGATTAGGTTTTTGGATGTTGTTGGCTTCTATATGTATATTGTATTGTAAAAAATGTGTGAGGTGAATGAATATAGAATATGTTGGTTTTCCTGGTTTGGGTTTCCAGGGGAAAAATCTCTATGTAATGTGTGTATTTTCCATTGCATATTTTATGTTCTTTTATTGAAAATTTGTTTGCAATAAAATATTGTACAAGGTTAAAATCTACATAAAATTGGTAGAAACCATAAAGGGATTGCAAAAATATGTCCAAATCTATAAAGTTGATAATGAAAGGCTTATGAAATCCAAGGAGCAACAAGATGACTTCAATGGAAAGTTAATGCAAAGCTTGGACAGGATAGAAAAGAAAATGGATAAGGAGACAGACTAAAGTAGATCAAGAATCCATAGGTCTCATGATGAGAAAATAAGAGAAGCAAGAAGTTATAGAAGGAATCGACCTCACTCGCCAAAGAATTCATTCAAGAAAGTGTGCAGTAGCTCAAGTCCATCTCTTGTCAGAAAGAATAAGATAAGGACTAGGGTGGATGAGCTATAAGGAGAAATGAATAAGATCAAGCCTCTTACCTTTGATAGTGAGCACAAGAAGGATGAATATGCAAAGACTTATTGTTTGGGTATGAGGAAGTACTTCCAGCTGCATAATTATTTTGTGCAAGAAGAAGGGAGAAAGGCCATCTATCAGCTAAAAGGAAAAGCATTAATGTGGTGGGATCAGATCGTGCAAGTGAAAAACATTGATGAGAAGAAAGTCACTTAGAGGGAGTTCAAGAGGTTTCTCCAAAAGAAATACTTAACCAAGCGGTACTATGACAATAAAATGAAGGAGTTCTTTGAAATCAAGCTTGGAAGTATGACAATAGATGAGTATGAAAGAAGATTCTTAGAATTGTTGAAATGTGTTTCATTCATCAAGGATGAGAAAGTTAAAATTCATAGGTACCTAAGTGGGTTTCCCTAATTTATCAGTAACAATATACAATATGATTATCCCAAGACATTGAAGGAAACCATAAGGCACGCTAAATGTATTTATTATCAGCAAAGGGGAAGACAGACTTTCCAAAAGGCTTGGGAAGACAAAATCAAAAGCAAGGTGCAATAGAGGAAGAAGGGGACTAAGCCACCATTTTTTAGAAATACTATGCAAAGATAGCCAAATACCAAGGAGTCCAGAATGATAGATACAATGGAAAAAAATCCAAGGAAACAACCTATTCAATGTTGGAGTTGTGGCATAGATCATATGCGCAGAGATTTCCCTCAAAGAGGTGAAAAGTGGGGACTTCTCACAGTGTACAACAAGTTGTGACAGTTGAATAAATGGGCATAAATGTACTTGGGATTTATGCAACCCTAGACAACAAGAAAGTTGAGTTTCAATCGCACATGATTGAAGTGGAAGGTAAGATTAATGACCAACCTATTGCTATTTTAATTGATTCAAGATCTAGTCATAGTTATCTAGATCCTAAGATGGTGGAAAGATCCCAATTGCTAAGAAGAAAGCTTGGAAAATATTGGTTGGTGCAGTTAGCTACAGGAGCAAAAAGAAAAATCAATGAGATGGCTAAGGCATGTCCAATGGATATGAATGGACTGTGCACAAAAGATTATTTAAAAATCATACCTTTGTGCTTGTATTACTGCCTCATTGGTATGAACGGGTTGGACTAGCATCATGTTGTCTTGGAAAGTTACAATAAAGCATTGACTTGCTTAGATGAGGTAGGAAACTTAAGAACAATTCAAGGAATTCCAAGAGTTGTAACTATCAAAGAAGTTTTAGCCTTGCAATTGAAGAAAATCTAAAGGAATGTATGTCAAGTATTTGCACTGCACATGGAGGAGACATCTAAGGATAAAGTACCAAATGTTGAAGATTGCATGGTACTAAAATAATTTTAGGATGTATTTAAAGAGATATAGGAGTTGGCACTGAAAAGAGTTATTGATTTCTCTATAAATCTGATTTTTGGGAGAAGCGCATGTATCCAAGACTTTGTATAGGATGAGTACTCCAAAGTTGAAGGAATTATAGATACAACTTGAAGAGATTCTGAAGAAGGGATATATACGCCCAAGTGTGTTGCCTTGGGGTGCCCCAGTATTGTTCGTGAAGAAAAAGGATGGTATGGTGAGACTTTGTATTGACTTCAGGAAATTGAACAAAGTAACAATAAAGAACAAGTATCCTTTGTCAGGGATAGATGACCTCTTTGATCAGCTAAGGGGCAAGCATATATTTTCAAATATTGATCTTAGATATGGATATCACCAAGTGAGAATTAAAGAAAAAGACCTTAGCAATACTACCTTCAAAACAAGGTACAAACTTACGAGTTCATAGTGGGGCCATTCGGGTTAACAAATCCACCAGTTATATTCATGTGTTTGATGAATGGATTTTTCATAAATCACTTAGATAAGTTTGTCAATGTGTTTTTGGATGACATACCTCTTTAACCAAAGTCTGAAGAGAGCACGAGTAGCACTTGAGAATGGTGCTACAAGTATTGAGGGAGCACCAGTTGTATGTGAAGTTGATCAAGTGCTCATTTTACTAGCGACGGATTCATTATTTGGGTCATATCATTTCCAGGGAGGCAATAGTTGTGGATCTGAAAAATATAAAAGCCATAGAGGAATGGTCGACGCCAAGAAATGTTCCAGAGGTAAGGTCCTTAATGGGACTTGCAAGTTATTATAGAAGGTTTATTGAAGGATTCTAAAAAAATGTGTATCCAAATACATCCTTGCAAAAGAAAGGTGTGTGATTTGAATGGACTTTGGAATGTGCAAGGAGTTTTCATCACTTGAAAAGTTTGTTGACAAGTGCGCCAATTTTGAGAATTATTGATCCTAATGAAGACTTCATTGTGTGCAAAGATGCATGCAAGGAAGGGCGAGGTGGAGTCCTTATCTAGAAAGGGCATGTGGTGTGTTATGAATCAAGAAAACTAAAAGAGCATGAAAGACTCTATGCTACTCATGACTTAGAATTGGAAGCCATAGTGCATGCCTTGAAGATGTGGAGACACTATCTCATGGGTGAAATATTTGAGATGAGAACATATCATAGTAGTCTGAAATATATGTTTGGACAGCCAAATCTAAATGCCAGAAAAAATAGTTGGTTATAATTCCTCAATGAGTATGACTTTGACATAAATCATATCAGAGAAAAAGAGAACAAGTGGCTAATGCATTCAGCAGGAGGGTGCATGAAATGCATGTTGCAACCATGAGCATGTACAAAACATATTTGAGTGACATAATTTTAGAGGTTGCAAATCAAATCAGTGCTATATGGACATAAAGGTGAACTTACAACAAGGTATGTCACATCATAAATTGGAAGGTTATGAGCTAAGAGAGGATGGAATCCTCATGTATAGGTGCAGAGTCTATGTGCCAAATGATCAGGAGTTGAAAAGTCAATTATTTTCATAGATGCATAAGGTTCCTTATGCTAGACATATGGGCTACCAAAAGACAATTGTCGCGGTAAAACAAAAATACTATTGGCCAGGTATGAAGAAGGAGGTTGTTGATTTTATTGCTAGATGCCTTGAATGTCAAAAGGTCAAGGTTGAGCACAACAATCCAACTGGTTTGCTATATCCTTTTCCCATCCTGGAGTGGAAGTGGGAAGTTGTGACCATGGATTTCATTACTGATCTTTCTAGGACTATTAAGCAACATGATTCTATCATGGTAGTCGTGGAAAATCTTACTAAAGCTGCCCATTTTATTCCAGTAAAGTCTATGAACAAGGCATCCAACATTGCTGAAATATACATGTGATAAATTGCTAGGCTGCATGGTGTACCTAAAACAATTGTGCCTGATAGAGATTTCAAGTTCAGATCGAACTTTTGGAAAGGGATATTCAAAGGATTTGGGACAAATATGAACTTTATCACAACATATCACCCTCATACAGATGGATAAACAGGGAGAGTAAATCGAGTGATTGAATATATGCTCAAGATGTTTGTGATGGATAAACCATCAAAATGGAAAGACTACCTTCACTTGGTAGAGTTTACTTACAACAATGGGTATCAAGCATCTTTAAATATGAACCTGTTTGAGGCAATTTATGGTAGAAAGTGAAACACACCAGTGAGTTGGGACAACCCATCACACCATGCAGTAGTTGGGTCAGATCTGCTTTGGGAGATGGAGGAGAAGATGGTAAATATAAGGTAAAATTTAAAGGTTGCCCAAGACAGGAAGAAAATCTATGCAGACAAAGGCAGAAGCCATCGATATTTTAAAGTGGGTGACCACATGTTCTTGAAATTTAAATCCAGATGTAGTTCCCTGAAGTTGGGAAATTGTTCTAAGTTGGCAGAGCGCTATTGTGGGCCATTTAAAATCCTAGAGAGGATTGGTATTGTCGCATATATGCTTGCATTTCCTGCATCCTTGTGTATTCATAATGTTTTGCATGTATCATTTCTTACAAAGTATGTACCTGATGCTAATCATATTATTGATTGGACTGTGATTCAGGTGGATCTAGAAGACGATTTTCGAGTGCGACCGATTTTAATTTTGGATCGAAAAATCAAGCAGCTACAGAATCGGGTCATGGAGCTAGTAAAGGTCCAATGGACCCGGTACGGTCCTCGGGATGCAACTTGGGAGCGCAATGATGTTATGTGGGTAGAGTATCTGCATATTTTTGAATTTTTTTTAAATTTTGTGTGTACATGTGTTTAGGATGCACTGGGGACAATGCATAAATAAGGGCGAGGGGAATGTAATTTGCCTAATACAAACCTTTGTAATTATACAAATAGGATGGTGAGTCATTGGTACCAATTGTAAATGTAAATGTACATATAGGTCAATGAGTTGTTGGCACAAAGTTTTGGTTTTGCATGCATTTGGGTAAGTGTGTGAGAATTGTTATCAAGGAAAGGGTGCGCACATTTCACAGTGTTACGCACACTTGAGTAAATGCGCAGGAAGTACCTTGAGGTGTGCATCGAATTGAGTTATATATATATA
>ML804229.1:47460-71649 GCA_009831015.1 Picea engelmannii | reverse complement strand
AGCTAGGTGACCCTCCAATACTCAGATTGACATTGTCTCCCTAAGCTGCAACTCTATATCCATTACGCTTTAACGATGAGACAAACTTGGCACAAGCCCTATCACACAAGTCACTTATCAATACCTAGCACAAAGCTCTCTAACTTGAATTCGATTTTCATGATTGAAATTCAAACAAGTTTGGCCAACTACTCTATTGAGGTTATGCTTATTCAATAATCAACAGTGTAATAAATGTTAGATTTTCTTAGCTAATATTAAATTCTATGCTCATTCTTTCCAATCAATATATATTGGCATATGTTCATTTAAAACTTGTGGAAATCGATATTCTAAATCGATATATGAGAAGAGAGTTACATAGGTTAAAATTGTCATGCTTTCATATTATATATCCATATGACTTGGAACATCTATTAGATATGCACTTATCAAATAAAGACTCGATCTTGATTAGAAGCTTAAAACAATTAGCATACCTATTAATTTTCAAGGAAATAATCATGGATTTACTTTGATTATTTGTCCTAACATTGCTAATGGTTGATATGGTTATCTTGATAAATCTCAAATTATCAATATGCCTCCCAAAAGGAAATACAAGGATAAAGGAAAATCTCCACAAGTACGGGAAGAAGAAACTCCCACAGAATCAATAGTTGAAGAAGTCTCAAAGCCATTTTATGGAGATATAGAATGCAAGATTGTCTCAAGCCAAAAATCATGGTGAGGAGAGATCTATCAAATGTTTAGGGATGTAAATAATCCAGATTCATCCTCCCAACTCTAAGAAAGATATCATAACCTCATATTCTATCATCATATCAGGAGATATCACTTTCACAAAGTCACTACCAGACCATGTTTGATGCCAATTGTATGGGTAATTTCATGGTTGATTAATCACATTGATATTGACAAAATGTTGGTAAAAGATGAGAATGGAAAGGCCGTAGCTTCATTACATCCTTCAAATGAATGGGTGACACTGTTCACAAAAGATAAGGGTTATCATGAAATATTGAAAAGACAGTGGATTAAGGAAAAGGCATTTAGATCATGAAAAAAGGGTGTTTATCCCACTTCGTACCTCAAACTACTTTAAAAATATGCAATGGCACTAGTGAGTAGGTTGTATGGTGAGAAATATGCCATGCAATTCAAGAAGTCTTGGATTCAACTATTTTTTCAAGTAGCAAAATTTGGGAAGATCTTCAACTGGTAAAGCATCTATATACCACAATGATGATGCCATTTCCAAAGAAAAGGACCTTGATCATGAAATTCACTCAAAATTATTCATGTCATCCTTCTTAATGGATGTCATTTGTGCAACAAATTATTTCATAGGATTATGACCGTGATGGAAACAAAAGAGTAAACCTGTCACATACCCACTACGACAACCTAGATTTTTTGTCTTTTCTTCGAGGGACAGAATCCCCGAATTTCTAAGGGGCTTGGCATAGACCATCCCTTCCCTTATCCTCCCCCATGTGATCATTGGCTATGACCATAGGTCTTACCAAAAAGGCGCTTCCAGCTTTCGCGTTTAGGGATTTCTATGTGCGAGCTCTCCCCGGCTCCCTGTCCCTTGAAATGTCGAAACCCAATATGGGGTTAACGAGTTCCTTGGCTCCCCTTTTTCCTACTCCATGCGATCACCTCAGTGAACAACGCTGACACCAAATGGTGCTACCGGAACTCGACTTTCAATATTCTTGTTGCAAGGAACCCTTGTTCCTTCAATCCCCGAAACCCAAAAGCCCGGTATCATACGGATCTACAGTCCAGATCATCGACTTGATCAACGACCCAGATTAAATCCCGGTATTCTACCTTTCGAGATTTTGGCAGGGTCTTCACTCCTATTTCCCCGATCTCCAGAACCCCGGCGGCTTCGGATCTTCGCCACACGTCCTCTACAACTGGAGGGTCCAGATTCTTTCGAGACTCCTCCTTCCTACCAAATGACCTTGTCCTGTGACCTAGGGCTCATCCACAAAGCGCGTCGGGGTTTTGGTATACCGAGATTTTGCGACTTGCGAAGACGAGGGGTCTTGCCCTCTGGTTTCCCGGGTGCCGAAACGTCGAAACCTATTCACGAGATTCAACCTCTCGGGGCTTCGAACTCCCACGACTTTGAAACCTGAGAGCACTACTCTTTCTTGTACAAGGTTTCCAGACTCAAATCACATGATCCTTCAGAGGGTTCTTGGGTAATTATTCCTAGGCTTGGCGACCTGACTGAAAAGCCTTCCTAATTCATCGAGCTATGAACTTTGTGACAAGGGTAAGGTAAACTCGTGGGTTTACTATAATGGTAGTCTTTTCAAGGAACTCACTCCGGCTCAGGAATGCGAGGAAACTTCCCGGAAGAAGGTGTCTTCGGGAAATTAAACCAGGACAGAGCGCGAGTCAAGTAGATGGGGCAATTCTCAAGGGAACGAACTCGTATTTTGAACTTATTCATTCTATACATAAACCGATTATGGTCATATAAGTATAAACATGCATCCATTATTCCCAATCCAAACACAAGGTAATCACTTCTATACAGAAACCATTTATGAGCGTATAAACATGAGCATGCATCCAGGATATTGAATTCAAAATACAAGACATAAGCACTTATCGGAAACACCAGGTGTGACGTGACTGCTGAGAGGGGTGCTCGTTTCCACCCAACCGTAGGCTTAGTGACTCCAAACGGATTTACCACTAGCCACCCCCGAGCTAGACCACGATGCTTGAGATTCGGTCTCCGACTTCCAACTCAATGGAAGTCAAGGACGAAGGTTACTCTCCTTCTCCTCTATTCAAAGCTCCCTGTATTTCCAGAGTTCCTCCTGGTTATCTTCCGCGATCCCTATTGCGCGCGCTCCCTCTTCTCGTTCCCCACACTTCCTTTCTTGTCTTTTCTGCAAGATTGTGTGTGGCACGAATTCCCCCGTCCGTGGTCAGGTCTGAGAGCTTCTACGGATGGGCGGTTTTCTCCCATCCCCTCATTAACTCTTGAGGAGCCTCCCCACCTACCATCTTGGCGGGTAATTCATTCCAGGGTCAGAGAGTTGCTTTGGTCTTTGATCAAGTAAAAACCAGTACAGTATTGGTTCGGTGGAAGTTAACGCAACCATTCCAGGTCCCTTCCACCACCTCTCATTAGCCATCGTGGTCTCTTTTAGCACATCCCCCCTCCCAGCAATCATGCAACAGATAATCATAACATAATTTACATTCATCGACCTTTTATACAAAGGTATGTCAAATCAAACATTCACATCTTTGAGTTTTCCATAGTTCTTGGTCAATATAGTTATCTTTACAGATTGGGGAAGACAGGGTGTTACAATTCCCTACCCCTTAAAGGAACATCGTCCTCAATGTTCTATCTATCAATATGACGTGTATGTATAGAAGTAAACAAAATCAGATATGCCTGTTTCATGGCATCTTCCATTTCCCATGTAGCCTCATCTGGGCCAAAATGTTTCCACTGCACCTTGACCTGTATCAATAACTTGGCCATCTGGGCCAAAATGTTTCCACTGCACCTTTTGTATCAATAACTTGTTTATCACAAAATCCTTTTGCCATGAGGCTATTATTGTTGGTTTTATCCCTTGAAAGACAATTTTAATCAGGCATATGATTGGAAAAATATTTTATTAAGGTTCTTTTGAAACTTTTTTATGATGGGAGCACCAGGGATAATTTTAAGGATGGAAATTTATTTTGAAATGTAGAAATCTTGGTGAATCTTAGTGGTCCTTATATGTCAACTATAAATGTTTGGCGATATTTTTGTTAAAATATTCAAATTTCTAAGGATTTTATATAGTTTTTATAAAATTTTAGAGATTTTTAAGGTAAAATAATTTTGTCCTATAGAATTTGGGCGAATAATTTTTAAAATGAAAAATATTTTTGGGGGAAAAAGCGTAGAAAATTAGCCCATATACAAAATTTAACCCCTAAAATTTTCCGTGATAAACACAAGTAAAAAAAAATGGATGTTTAAGAGTAATGCGACCACATCACATCTGTAAAAATGTTTGAAGAATGGAAGAATTGTGACACAACGTTTGGAGAGGTTAAATTGTATGATGGTCAACATGTGGCACATCGTTTAAAAGATCAATTTATGGTGGCCAATCCATGGTGGAACTGTATGAAAGTTCAAAATTTGCGAGAAATGCGACTTCATCATGACTTTACAAAGTTCAACCTACTCAAAAATTCAAACACGACACAATCAGTCAAAAGATTAAACTTTATAACGAGTATTGAAAGCTTAAAGTTTTAAGCGACTACAACTACGGTGCAATTGTTCGAAATATTAAAATCCATAAAGGATGCAACCAGTCGCGATCACCGAAGGATTCAAAAAGTATTCTAACACCGAAGGAAAATGGTCAACACCTACCAAATTAGCAAGCATTTCTTGGACACCTATCAATAGGTTGGTGGTCCAATTTCATTGCATATTTTTATAAGCAATTTTTTTCATTTTTGGGGTGGGAGATTGTTTTATATTCAAATAAAATAAGATTAGCAAAGCGATGTGCTATCACTTCCCCATTTCACACATAGTACTATGGTCCCTAACTAATGATCGATTTTACTACATCTTATCAAAGTATAGGTTTTGAAACTAACCCTTATGCTCAAAGAAGCCAACAACTTGATTTTCTTCTAGAATGTTCCCATCACATCATTATGAAGGGATTCAAACCCCAACATTTTGAATATTCGCCTTATGATGCGTCGCAAGTTCCCAAGGTATTAACCATTGGAAAATTTGTACTATCTCACGTCCTGAGTTCTCATTCCAATGGTATGGTGACTTCCTTCTCTACCCTAGGTTTTGTTTTCTAGCTAGGTGACCCTCCAATACTCAGATTGACATTGTCTCCCTAAGCTGCAACTCTATATCCATTACGCTTTAACGATGAGACAAACTTGGCACAAGCCCTATCACACAAGTCACTTATCAATACCTAGCACAAAGCTCTCTAACTTGAATTCGATTTTCATGATTGAAATTCAAACAAGTTTGGCCAACTACTCTATTGAGGTTATGCTTATTCAATAATCAACAGTGTAATAAATGTTAGATTTTCTTAGCTAATATTAAATTCTATGCTCATTCTTTCCAATCAATATATATTGGCATATGTTCATTTAAAACTTGTGGAAATCGATATTCTAAATCGATATATGAGAAGAGAGTTACATAGGTTAAAATTGTCATGCTTTCATATTATATATCCATATGACTTGGAACATCTATTAGATATGCACTTATCAAATAAAGACTCGATCTTGATTAGAAGCTTAAAACAATTAGCATACCTATTAATTTTCAAGGAAATAATCATGGATTTACTTTGATTATTTGTCCTAACATTGCTAATGGTTGATATGGTTATCTTGATAAATCTCAAATTATCAATATGCCTCCCAAAAGGAAATACAAGGATAAAGGAAAATCTCCACAAGTACGGGAAGAAGAAACTCCCACAGAATCAATAGTTGAAGAAGTCTCAAAGCCATTTTATGGAGATATAGAATGCAAGATTGTCTCAAGCCAAAAATCATGGTGAGGAGAGATCTATCAAATGTTTAGGGATGTAAATAATCCAGATTCATCCTCCCAACTCTAAGAAAGATATCATAACCTCATATTCTATCATCATATCAGGAGATATCACTTTCACAAAGTCACTACCAGACCATGTTTGATGCCAATTGTATGGGTAATTTCATGGTTGATTAATCACATTGATATTGACAAAATGTTGGTAAAAGATGAGAATGGAAAGGCCGTAGCTTCATTACATCCTTCAAATGAATGGGTGACACTGTTCACAAAAGATAAGGGTTATCATGAAATATTGAAAAGACAGTGGATTAAGGAAAAGGCATTTAGATCATGAAAAAAGGGTGTTTATCCCACTTCGTACCTCAAACTACTTTAAAAATATGCAATGGCACTAGTGAGTAGGTTGTATGGTGAGAAATATGCCATGCAATTCAAGAAGTCTTGGATTCAACTATTTTTTCAAGTAGCAAAATTTGGGAAGATCTTCAACTGGTAAAGCATCTATATACCACAATGATGATGCCATTTCCAAAGAAAAGGACCTTGATCATGAAATTCACTCAAAATTATTCATGTCATCCTTCTTAATGGATGTCATTTGTGCAACAAATTATTTCATAGGATTATGACCGTGATGGAAACAAAAGAGTAAACCTGTCACATACCCACTACGACAACCTAGATTTTTTGTCTTTTCTTCGAGGGACAGAATCCCCGAATTTCTAAGGGGCTTGGCATAGACCATCCCTTCCCTTATCCTCCCCCATGTGATCATTGGCTATGACCATAGGTCTTACCAAAAAGGCGCTTCCAGCTTTCGCGTTTAGGGATTTCTATGTGCGAGCTCTCCCCGGCTCCCTGTCCCTTGAAATGTCGAAACCCAATATGGGGTTAACAAGTTCCTTGGCTCCCCTTTTTCCTACTCCATGCGATCACCTCGGTGAACAACGCTGACACCAAATGGTGCTACCGGAACTCGACTTTCAATATTCTTGTTGCAAGGAACCCTTGTTCCTTCAATCCACAAAACCCGAAAGCCCGGTATCATACGGATCTACAGTCCAGATCGTCGACTTGATCAACGGCCCGGATTAAATCCCGGTATTCTACCTTTCGAGATTTTGGCAGGGTCTTCACTCCTATTTCCCCGATCTCCAGAACCCCGGCGGCTTCGGATCTTCGCCACACGTCCTTTACAACTGGAGGGTCCAGATTCTTTCGGGACTCCTCCTTCCTACCAAATGACCCTGTCCTGTGACCTAGGGCTCATCCACAAAGCGCGTCGGGGTTTTGGTATACCGAGATTTTGCGACTTGCGAAGACGAGGGGTCTTGCCCTCTGGTTTCTCGGGTGTCGAAACGTCGAAACCTATTCACGCTAAACTGATTCAGGGTTTCGTATACTGGGACTTCACAACTTGCAAAAATGAAGGATCTAGCCCTTTGGTTTCCCGGGTGCCGAAACGCTGAAACCTATTCACACTAAACCAATTCGGGGTTTTGTATACCAGGACTTCACGACTTGCGAGGATGAGGGGTCTTACCCTTTGGTTTCCCAGGTGCCGAAACACCGAAACCTAGTCATGCTAAACTGATTCGGGGTTTCGTATACCTGGACTTCGCGACTTGCGAGGACGAGGGTCTTGCCCTTTGGTTTCTCGGGTGTCGAAACGCTGAAACCTATTCACTCTAAACCGATTCAGGGTTTCGTATACCGGGACTTCGCGACTTGCGAGGACGAGGGGTCTTTCCCTTTGGTTTCCTGGGTGCGGAAACACCGAAACTTATGCACACTAAATCGATGGTCCAGATCACTCATGGATCAACGACCATGATCACGTCACGATTTCGCGAAATGCTACCCAACCGCCACGTGTCCTGTGCCGATGGACGGTTCCGAATACTTCGGGACTTTTAGGACTTCGTCGAGTCCACTCTCCTACCTATGCAAGGGTTAAGATCGACGGTCAATAGAGCTCTGACAGATCCTTATATCTACGACCCTGAATCCCATCGCTACTTGTGAAGGCTGAAGGGGTCAAGGTATTAACGTCTGCACTCCTCCTCTAGATCCATCGGTCTTGACAAATCTAGGCTATTTCCGAAAGGATTCCAACCGTTCATCTACCAAACAAGGGGGTATTCTCTTTCGATAAATGGGACTCGCTATCCTTTCTGAGCTTGATTCACGAGATTCAACCTCTCGAGGCTTCGAACTCCCACGACTTTGAAACCTGAGAGCACTACTCTTTCTTGTACAAGGTTTCCAGACTCAGATCACATGATCCTTCAAAGGGTTCTTGGGTAATTATTCCTAGGCTTGGTTACCTGACTGAAAAGCCTTCCTAATTCATCGAGCTATGAACTTTGTGACAAGGGTAAGGTAAACTCGTGGGCTTACTATAACGGTAGTCTTTTCAAGGAACTCATTCTGGCTCAGGAATGCGAGGAAACTTCCTGGAAGAAGGTGTCTTCGGGAAATTAAACCAGGACAGAGCGCGAGTCAAGTAGATGGGGCAATTCTCAAGGGAACGAACTCGTATTTTGAAATTATTCATTCTATACATAAACCAATTATGGTCATATAAGTATAAACATGCATCCATTATTCCCAATCCAAACACAAGGTAATCACTTCTATACAGAAACCATTTATGAGCGTATAAACATGAGCATGCATCTAGGATATTCAATTCAAAATACAAGACATAAGCACTTATCGGAAACACCAGGTGTGACGTGACTGCTGAGAGGGGTGCTCGTTTCCACCCAACCGTAGGCTTAGTGACTCCAAACGGATTTACCACTAGCCACCCCCGAGCTAGACCACGATGCTTGAGATTCGGTCTCCTACTTCCAGCTCAATGGAAGTCAAGGATGAAGGTTACTCTCCTTCTCCTCTATTTAGAGCTCCCTGTATTTCCAGAGTTCCTCCTGGTTATCTTCCGCGATCCCTATCGCGCGCGCTCCCTCTTCTCGTTCCCCACACTTCCTTTCTTGTCTTTTCTGCAAGATTGTGTGTGGCACGAATTCCCCCGTCCGTGGTCAGGTCTGAGAGCTTCTACGGATGGGTGGTTCGCTCCCATCCCCTCATTAACTCTTGAGGAGCCTCCCCACCTACCATCCTGGCGGGCAATTCATTCCAGGGTCAGAGAGTTGCTTTGGTCTTTGATCAAGTAAAAACCAGTACAGTATTGGTTCGGTGGAAGTTAACGCAACCATTCCAAGTCCCTTCCACCACCTCTCATTATCCATCGTGGTCTCTTTTAGCACATCCCCCCTCCCAGCAGTCATGCAACACATAATCATAACATAATTTACATTCATCGACCTTTTATACAAAGGTATGTCAAATCAAACATTCACATCTTTGAGTTTTCCATAGTTCTTGGTCAATATAGTTATTTTTATAGATTGGGGAAGACAGGGTGTTACAATTCCCTACCCCTTAAAGGAACATCATCCTCAATGTTCTATCTATCAATATGATGTGTATGTATAGAAGTAAACAAAATCGGATATGCATGTTTCATGGCATCTTCCATTTCCCATGTAGCCTCATCTGGGCCAAAATGTTTCCACTACACCTTGACCTGTGCAATGGTTCGGTTCCTGAGTGGGGTTTCATTTATGTCCAGTATGCATTGAGGTTCTGGCAGGAATTCTCCCTTTGGTTCCACTTGGATCATAGACCAGTCAATTATATGATTAGAATCATGTATATATTTCTTCAATAATGAAACATGGAAAACATTATGTGCTTTTACTGTGGGAGGGAGTGCTAGCCTATAGGCTACAGGTCCCACTCTATCTAGAATTTCAAAGGGTCCACAATACCGAGGTGCCAACTTGGCACAAGCTCCCATCCTCAGGGAACTCTTCCTGGGCCTAACTCTGAGATATACATGGTCTCCCATCTTGAATTCTCTTGGAGTTCTCTTTCGGTCGGCGTAACTTTTCTGTCTGTTCTGAGCGACCTTTAGATTTTGTTTTATCTGAATCACTTGTTGTTCCATTTCTTTCAACATGTCGAGTCCAATAGTAATTATGTTTACGGGATTACTCCAACTAACTGGAGTGTTGCACGGCCTACTGTAGAGGACTTCGAAAGGACTCGTCTTCAAGGATTCTTGGTAGCCGTTGTTGTAGGCGAATTCCACCAGTGGCAGGTAATCTTCCCACTTTTTGGGTTGATGCATTACATGCATCCTTAGCATGTCTTCTAATATTTGGTTCACTCTTTATGTTTGTCCATCAGTTTGAGGATGATAGGTTGTGCTAAACAATAATTTGGTCTTTAGACCAGCCATCAAGGATTTCCAAAAGTTGGAAGTAAATTTCGTGTCATTGTTAGACACGATCTTTTTAGGCATACCATGTAGTCTGAATATATCCTTCATGAATATGTTGGCGATATCTATTGCCTTGCAAGTCAACTTGATGGGGATAAAATGAGTGGACTTACTCAGTTTATCCACCACTACCATGATGGTGTCATTCTGTTTGGTCGATGTTGGTAATCCGTTGATGAAGTCCATGGAAATGGTTTCCCATTTCCATTCTGGGATTGGTAGAGGTTGTAATAATTCTGTTGGGTGTCAGTGTTCTGCTTTAACCTATTGGCATTCTATGCATTTGGCTAAGTACTCAACTATGTCTTTCTTCAATCCAGGCCAATAGAATTGTTTCCTGGTGGTCGTGATCATCTTCTGGTATCCTAGATGACCAATATATGGTCTTTTATGTAGTTCACCCATTATGAACCTCTTCAAGTCGTCACAATCTGGAATATACAATCTATTTATGTAAGTTAGCAAGCCTCCATCTATCATCTGGTAGCCTTCATACTTTATCCCTGTGGGTTCTTGATCCAGGTACGAGGGCACGGTCTGGAAGAATGTGTTTGTTTCTTGTGCATTCTTAACTCTTTCCCTGACGTTGGTCTCGCAGGTGCTCACCGCTACCAGATGAATTGTTTTCATACTTCTACTAAGGGCATCGACCACCTTATTTTCCTTTCCCTTGATATGTTTGATTTCGAAATCAAACTCACTAAGAAGGGCTATCCACCTAGCTTATCTAGCATTGAGTTTTGGTTGGTCAAACAGATGTCGCAATCCACAGTGGTCTGTCATGAGTATGAATTTCCTTCCTAGGAGGTAATGCCTCCACAATTTCAAGGCATGCACTATGGCAGCCAGCTCTAGATCATGGGTCACATAGTTGGCTTCATGCTCATTCAATTTTTGGGATTCATAGCAGACTACACTTCCTTCTTGCATAAGGACTCCCCCGAGCCCTTCCTTACAGGCATATGTGCACACGAGGAAGTTGTTTTCGGGATCAATGATCTTCAGCATGGGTGCATGGGTAAGAAGGTGTTTCAGAGATTGAAATATTTCTTCACATTCTTGTGTCCACGTGAATTTAGCTCCCTTCTTCTGGAGGGTAGTGATTGGACAACCAATCTTGGAGAATCCTTTTATAAATCTCCTATAGTATCATGCTAAGCCCATAAAGGATATGATATCTGAAATGTCCTTTTAGGTAGGCCATTCCATGATAGACCTAATCTTGTCAGGGTCTATTGCTACTCCCTCTTCAGATATGACATGTCCCAAGTAATGTATTTGCTTCTGGAAAAAGTCGCACTTGCTAAATTTGGCATAGAGTTGATGTTCTCTTAACACTTGAAGCACAAGTCTAAGATGGTTCTCATGTTCCTCTCTATTCTTGGAGTAAATTAATATATCGTCAATAAAAACCAGTACAAATTTGTCTAGGAATTTGCTGAGCACATTGTTCATCAAGCACATAAAAGCGGCAGGGGCATTGGTCAATCCAAATGGTACTACCACAAACTCATAGTGACCATATCTCATCCTGAAGGCAGTTTTGTGGATGTCTTCACCCTTGATTCAGACTTGATGGTATCCAAATCTCAAGTCAATCTTTGAGAAGATGGAAGCACCTCCCAATTGATCAAACAGGTCATCGATCCTGGGTAATGGGTACTTTTTCTTTATGGTTACCTTATTGAGTTGTCTATAATCTATGCACAGTTGAAGGGTACCGTCTTTCTTTTTTACAAACAGGACTGGTGCTCCCCATGGAGACACACTGGGCTGGATGTAGCCTTTGTCCATCATTTCTTTTAGTTGTAATTTAAGCTCAACTAGCTCGGGTGTGCTCATCCTATAGGGTGTCCTAGACACTGGCACCGCTCCTGGTGCAAGTTCTATCGAGAAGTCAATGTCCCTTCTCGGAGGTAAACCCAGTACCTCTTCCGAAAACACATCTCTATATTCTCTTAGTGTGGGGTGGTCTTCGAGGCTTGGTTTGTCATCTTCAACTGATTCCAATACCTGTATCACATATAGTGGACATCCCTTTCTGCAATACTTTTTCATTTGAAGGGTTGGTATTCGTCTCACTGAGACAGGTTTATGGATCCCTTGAAGGGCTATCCTTCTTCCTTCTTCACTTACACATTCTAAGGTTTTATGGTAACAGTCTAGTCTGGCTTTATATGTGGCTAGCCAGTCCATACCATTCAACAGGTCATACGATCCTAGGGGTAATATGTTAAGGGTTTCTTGGGTGGGGAATTCACCCATAGTGAATTGGCAAGATTGTATGACCTACGCTACCTTTCTTTTGGTTCCAATGGCTCACTGTACCAACCATGTCTTGGTGTGTTTAGATGGCTGAATTTACACTTATCAACGGCCTTAGGGGCTATATAACTCAAATTTGAACTACGATCAATTAGAATAGACACTAGATGGTTGGTGATCATACCTTCCATCTCCACCACCAAAGCTTGGTGGTCAGCTTGTTTATTATCCACGGCTGCATAAATTTGCGGCATACTCCTGGCTACGTCATTGACGGTGGTAGCTTCTTGAACATTGTAAATTCTTCGACTGTTATGTTGTCGGTGCGGGCAATCCCTAAGTAGATGTTCTTCTCCACAACCCCAACATTTCAAGGGTTCTCTCTTTGGGTTATCAATATTTTGTGGGGTAGATCCAAAAGGTTTATTTCCGCTCTGGGAGGGGAAATTCTGCTGGTGTACACTTTGGGTTGGGAAGCTCATCCTTGAGTCCTTTTTATAGTTTTTAAATCTTGGGGATTTAAACCCCTTTTTATGGAATCCCAAGCTATTCTTCTGCTTCCATCCTTTGCGAGGTTCTGTCTGATGCCCAAGCTGTTCATAACAATATCTTACCTTTCGAATAGTGTCTTCTAGGGTCTTTGGCTCGTCAAACTCAATCTTGTTCTAATAGTCCTTAGGTAGTCCACTGATGAATTGTTGCACCTTTTCCTTTTCTGCTTTTATATAGGGTACCTACCTCAGCAACTCAAGGAATATGCTGACATATTCCTCTATGGTGCATTGCCCCAGCTTGAGTTCATAGAATTCTTTAGTCTTTTTGTCGAAATACTTTTTCGACAAATACTTCTTCCTAAAGTATTTCTCAAACCATTCCCAAGATAGGTCCTCTTCGTGAATCCCTTTTACATTCTTAAGGTCTTCCCACCAAATGGAAGCCTTTCCATTCAAGTTGAAAGTGGCTACTCGGGCCTTCAAGTTTTCTGAGAAGTCATGGACTCTGAAATACTTCTTTAGTCCAAGGAGCCAGGCCTCTGCTTCCTCTCCCTTCTTTATTTCACCATCGAAAGAGGGTGGTTTGGCCTTCTTGAATTCTTCGAGATTATGATTTTTGGAATGATTTCAATTCTTCCATTTTCTTCGGGAATAAGAACTAGTTCTGCTACTAGAAGATCCCTCCGAGCCGCCAGTTTCCTCTCCAGAGGAATCGTTCGACGCTTTTCCTTTATCTCTAGGGTGGAACTTTCTCAAGGTGCTCTTCCTAGTATGGCCACTTAAAAGACCATGTTTATGTATCTCAGGTGGACTTCGACTTCTCTTTGTCTGTCGTTGGTCTGCGTGACTGGTGTCAGGCCCATGCTGTAATTGTCTTTGTATGTCGGATAAGCTCTGCAGCAAGACTGCATTAATCTCTGTTTTCTTTTCTTGCTCTTTTATCAACCTCTCATTCTCGGCCTTGCATCTCTATAGTTCGACCAGGAGGCTCCTCACAGTCTCAGCTAGACCTGGAGGGGTCTCCACCGCTCTCCTTTCGTCAGACTCTTCATCTCTATTGTGGGAGCCATCCCCCACTTCATGGTGCATCACCATTCTATGCGTCTGCAGTTACCCGCGGTTGATCGTCTGCTTGTTGTGCAAGAAAAACACTTGTTGTTAGTCAACATTATATTCATTCACAATCAGCGCATAATTCATATTTTTCAAATGCATACACACAATAGGAATTTTCATTCTTAACTTCGGATTTTGATAAAGGGGGTTAGGATAGAGAGTTACTCCTTTTAAGATTACTTCAAATGGAGTTTATGCGCAACTCGTCCATGAGCCCAAGAAGGCCAAGTGTTGTAACCATGCTCTGATATGAATTTGTCACATACCCACTACGGCAACCTAGATTTTTCGTTTTTTCTTCGAGGGACAGAATCCCTGAATTTCTAAGGGGCCTGGCGCAGACCATCCCTTCCCTTACCCTCCCCCATGTGATCGTTGGCTATGACCACAGGTCTTACCAAAAAGGCGCTTCCATCTTTCGCGTTTAGGGATTTCTGTGTGCGAGCTCTCCCCGGCTCCCTGTCCCTTGAAATGCTGAAACCCGATATGGGGTTAACGAGTTCCTTGGCTCCAGTTTTTCCTACTCCATGCGATCACATCAATGAACACACGCTGACACCAAATGGCGCTACCGAAACTCAACTTTTGAGATTCCTGTTGTAAGGAACCCTTGTTCCTTAAATCCCCGAAACCCGAAAGCTCGGTATCATCCGGATCTATAGTCCCAATCGTCGACTTGATCAATGTCCTGGATTAAATCCTGGTATTCTACCTTTCGGTATTTTGGCGGGGTCTTCACTCCTATTTCCCCGATCTCCAGAACCTTGGGGGCTTCAGATCTTCGCCACATGTCCTCGACAAATTGACGGTCCAAATTATTTTGGGACTCCTCCTTCCTACCACATGACCCTGTCCTGTGACCTAGGGCTCATCCACAGAGCGCGTCGGGGTTTCGTATACTGGGATTTTGTGACTTGCGAAGATGAGGGGTCTTTCCCTCTGGTTTTTCGTGTGTCGAAACGCTGAAACCTATTCACGCTAAATCGATTTGGGGTTTCATATACCGGACTTCGCGACTTGCGAAAACAAGGGGTCTGGCCCTTTGGTTTCCCAAGTGCCGAAACGCCGAAACCTATTCACACTAAACCGATTCGAGGTTTCGTATACCGAGACTTCGCGACTTGCGAGGACGAGGGGTCTTTCCCTTTGGTTTCCTGGGTGCCGAAACGCCGAAACCTATTCATGTTAAACCGATTTGGGGTTTCGTATACCAGGACTTCACGACTTGCGAGGACAAGGGGTCTTTCCCTTTAGTTTCCCAGGTGCTGAAATGCCGAACCTATTCACGCTAAACCAATTCGGGGTTTCATACACCGAGACTTCACGACTTGCAAGGACAAGGGGTCTTGCCCTTTGGTTTCCCAAGTGCCGAAACACCGAAACTTATTTACACTAAACCGATGGTCCAGATCACTCATGGATCAATGACCACGATCACTTCACGATTTCATGAAATGATACCCAACCCCCACATGTCCTGTGCCGATGGACGGTTCTGAATACTTCGAGACTTTCAGGACTTCATCAAGTCCACTCTCCTGCCTATGCAAGGGTTAAGATCGACGGTCAATAGAGATCTGACAGATCCTTGGATCTACGACCCTGGATCCCATCGCTACTTGCGAAGGATGAAGGGGTCGAGGTATTAATGCCTATGCTCCTCCTCTAGATCCATCGGTCTTGACAAATATGGGGTATTTCCGAAAGGATTCCGACCGTTCGTCTACCAAACAAGGGGGTATTCTATTTCGATAAATGGGACTCACTATCCTTTCTGAGATTGATTCACGAGATTCAACCTCTCGAGGCTTCGAACTCCCACGACTTCGAAACCTGAGAGCACTACTCTTTCTTGTACAAGGTTTCCAGACACAGATCACATGATCCTTCAGAGGGTTCTTGGGTAATTATCCTTAGGCCTGGTGACCTGATTGAAAAGCCTTCCTAATTCTCTGAGCTATGAACTTTGTGACAGGGGTAAGGTAAACTCGTGGGTTTACTATAACGGTAGTCTTTTCAAGGAACTCACTCCGGCTCAGGAATGCAAGGAAACTTCCCAGAAGAAGGTGTCTTCTGGAAATTAAACCAGGACAGAGTGCGAGTCAAGTAGATGGGGCAATTCTCAAGGGAACGAACTCGTATTCTAAACTTATTCATTCTATACATAAATCGATTATGGTCATATAAGTATAAACATGCATCCATTATTCCCAATCCAAACACAAGGCAATCACTTCTATACAGAAACCATTTATGAGCGTATAAACATGAGCATGCATCCAGGATATTCAATTCAAAATACAAGACATAAGCACTTATCACAAACACCAGGTGTGACGCGACTACTGAGAGGGGTGCTCGTTTCCACCCAACCGTAGGCTTAGTGGCTCCAAACGGATTTACCACTAGCCACCCCCGAGCTAGACCATGATGCTTGAGATTCAGTCTCCTACTTCCAGCTCAACGAAAGTCAAGGACGAAGGTTACTCTCCTTCTCCTTTGTTCAGAACTCCCTGTATTTCCAGAGTTTCTCCTAGTTATCTTCCGTGATCCCTATCACGTGCGCTCCCTCTTCCCATTCCCCACACTTCCTTTCTTGTCTTTTCTACAAGATTGTGTGTGGCACGAATTCCCCCATCCGTGGTCAGGTCTGAGAGCTTCTACGGATGGGCGGTTCGCCCCCATCCCCTCATTAACTCTTGAGGATCCTCCTCACCTACCATCCTGGCGAGTAATTCATTCCAGGGTCAGAGAGTTGCTTTGGTCTTTGAGCAAGTAAAAACCAGTACGGTATTGGTTCGGTGGAAGTTAATGCAACCATTCCAGGTCCCTTCCACCACCTCTCATTATCCATCGTGGTCTCTTTTAGCACATCCCCCCTCCCATCATTCATGCAACACATAATCATAACATAATTTACATTCATCGACCTTTTATACAAAGGTCCGTCAAATCAAACATTCACATCTTTGATTTTTCCATAGTTCTTGGTCAATATAGTTATTTTTACAGACTGGGGGAAACAGGGTGTTACAAAACCAATCCATGTGTATTGTCAAATATTATGGGGGTACAAGTACATAAGTGAGTACATGAGAATTTTTTATAATTTTATCACTCCTCTCTACACTTTAATTTTTTGCAAACCAACCCCTACTGTAACCAAAGAATATATGCAAGTAGCAAGCACCCTAGGTGACTGGTACATGACAGACCTATCTCAGAGTATATGAAACCTTCAAATCTCCTTATATCACTCCCAAATTCATTCCAGATAATCTCGTGATTCAAGATATTTCTTATCAAACATACTTGCATGGATTTTTGGAATCTCTAACAAAGAATAAGAAATCTCCCTAGCCTACATTGCAATTGTACATCAAATCCTATAACCTAAGCAAGGCCAAATCAATTGTACATATTAAAAGGATAAGTTTTGGCACCCTATCAAAGTTGAATAAGGTGCAGAAAGATGCATAGTAGAGAAAAGACAAAGTACAGAAGAAGGCTAATCATGAAGCTAGAGATCAGGAAACTGGGCAAGAATGACTTAGAAAAGAAGAAGAGGATGTTGCAACTAATGAAAAGGAAGAGAATGAAAGAAAACAGATAGAATATAAAATAATGGAAGTAGGAGCCAAAACCATACAGGAAATTGGAAGTAACAAAGAAGACGAGAAAAAGGAATTTGTTTTAGTATAGAAATGAGGGGACAATAGAGCCACAATAAGTGGGACCCATTTCGTCTTTAATAAAAGTTTTTAAATAAACTTTTATTTCCCAATTTTAAAATTGGTTGCCTTTTAAAAAACAATTGACTATGTTTTAATTTTATGATCATGATATTTGATTTCTCATCCATGGAAACCATCATAGAATCAATATTCATCATTTCAAATTTCGAATGAGTCCTATTGAGCGAGATTTGGAGTTCTGTATTTCAAGTTATAAGCTCTAGAAGTTGAGGTTCCAAACAGATTTCTCAACAAGTCATGAAAAATGAGTTGACTTATATTTTAATTTTTTGGAAGAATTGTGGCCAAATTCATCCATTGAAACCTATCCCATTGTCTTCCTCGTCAAATTACCTTTCCAACGAGATATGGTTTTCCCAAAATGGACGTCTAGATCTTGAATTATGACCTTCAGAATATCATTGCTCAGCAATTGTCCATTTAATTCGTGGATCAATCTTAGCCCTTCATTTTATTCCACCTCTTTTAATCCCACATGCATTATGGTGAGTGAAATGTTGGTGTTTCTAATGAAAAGTATTACATACTTTTCAAGTGGGACAAAGAATATTATCGAGACCTTGGTGTAGCTCTTCGTTCCTTAGAAAAATACATATCTCGGTAATATTTTGGTCACCTAGTCAATGCCCATTCATCGCCCAGTCAACCTGTGAATGTCTGACACGTCACACCCAATCACCACTCAGTCACCTGCCACGTTTCACTTGGAAATGTGCCCAGAAAACTTAGGACAAGAGAAATAATATTAACATAAAATGAGTTGGTAAAAATAGTAAGAATGAGTTGAGAAAAATTATAAGTGTTAAGAATCAGCTGGAGAGGGATTAATTATATCAAATATGGAAAGGAAAATGAAAAATTAAATATAAAATATAGAAATGTAAAATGAAATAATGGAAAAAAATGAAAATGAAAATAGAAAAATGAACATGGAAATGGAAATGGCTAAGAAAGGAAAGGAGAATAAGGAATGAAAGAGGGAAAAATGGATAATTGTGGAATATAGAGTATGGAGAGTAGAGTGGAAGAGAGAAAAATGGTTAAGTATGGAGAGGAGAGTAAGGAATGAAAAGTAGAAAAATGGATAAGTATAAGAAGAGTATGGAGAGGAGATGGAAAGGGAAATGAGTGAAAAAAAATTATAATTGTGGAAGAGTGGAGTGAGGAGAGAAGTGAAGAGAGGGTGAATGGGTATGCGAGATATCAAGAAAAAACTATGGGAAGGGATGAGAGACTTAGACTCAAGACTATGAGAGAAAATGGACTCGAGAATTAGAAATATAATATCCTAAGACTTTGGAAATGTAAGTATTCCCAAGACTTCTAGAGGAAATTAGCTATGCTACACATGGAAGAAGCATTATTTGTGTGGTTGGATAAAAACTTGGATATCTTGAGCATACTGAATCAAATTTTGAATCTGCAAAATGTGTGAAGAAGCTAAGACTGAATGCTACACCATGAACCTATGATCATTAAAAATTTCTTTCTTTTGATATCAATCTTTTTATCATTATTCCAAGAGTAGAAATCAAGGTGACCAAATGTTTGATCAACAAGTATGAATTTGAAATAATGTGTATTGTTTATGAAGCAATCATTTCTATTATAAGTTTTTGGATTTCTCCAATCATGTGTATTATACTATAAATGTCAATATACATATTACACTTTATTTATATTTATATATATGAAAGATGGAGATGTCAACCAAAATCAAGTTAATCAACAAAATATTGCAAATAACTCAAATACAACTTCCCCTACAAGTAATAAACAAATGAAGCATGCAAGAAGCTCAAGCAATGAACAATAATCATATAATTAAATGTTGCAAGTTTTATATTTTGGATTGTCTTTTTGTAAAAATCTGAAATTTTGTTTAATGTGGGTGTGAGTGCATGAAGTTGGTTGGTGAAAAAGTGGCAAGGGGGTCAGTAGGAACGCATATGCGTTCTTAGGAAAACACACACATTCCTAATCCTATAGGTTTGGTAAGGCTCGAACCTCAAGCAATCTTGACATGTAGGTTCATCGGCATGAACGTGCATGTGTTCTTAGGAACATGTGCATGTTCTTAAGAACACGTGTGCACTCCTAACAGGAACAGGAACACATTCCTGATGTGCTCATTTTTTAAGGATTGCGAGCGTGTTTTGTGCTCATTTGTACACTGCACCTCATGAATTTCCTTCATTGAGAAAGAAAAAAGGACAATTGAAGAAGGAGCAAAGCCCGGTATCTTGCCACCGTGTCCATCACAAGAAAGGTATGGTTGATTTTTTGTCATTTCCTTTCTCAGTTTTGCAAAAATTAAAAAAATTAGTCATAGGTTATGGATGTAAATGCCAATGGAATTGAAAAATTATTAGCAAGGTTCACTACACATAATTGATACACTTAATTAATACTTGAATGTAAATCTCTCAACAATTCACCAATCTTGTATAGGTTTTTTTCAAGTTCATTGCAAAGATAACATAGTTTTTCTTTGTTTTACACAAAATTATGTTAATGATTTTGTTGGGATAAAATAACATTGTCGTTTGTAATACCTTAGTCGTAAGTCCACTTATTAAATTTCCTTATTAAACTGCAACGTATATTACAAAATTGAACCCTATGACATTGCAAACCGGCCACTAGCAGACCAAGGAGAGCAAAACCCCAACCCGCCACAACCACCCAATCTAAACATCGAAATTGATGAGGGGTTGGATACAATAAGAACACTTGTAGATCAGTTAAGGGGCACCAGAGAACCAAGCAAAGTGTCCTTGGCTACTTCTTTGGGCATCATTGTGAGGTCCATTACAAGTGCCCACCGAGAATTGACTTCTATTTCTGAGTATAGGAAATAATGTTTAAGTACTAAAGCACTGGATAGGATAGAAACCAAATCAGATACTAGGTTATTTCAAAACAAGAACTATTGTCTATTTTTAGGGATCCTCAAAATGGACAAGAACTACTTTTGACCAAAAAATGCATTTGTATTGATTGGCGTATCCATCCAAAAATTAGTCAAAATTGGATGGATAGGTGGTATATGGTTTTTGATAAACCTCCCTACAATAACAAGGAGGTTCCCTTATATTTTTTGAGAAAATTATGGGTAGAATTTATTATGGGTCATCGTGTCACCTACTTTGGCATGGGTGAGTTCCAGTAGGTGGGTCAAGGGTCCGCACAGGACCGAGAACATGTCAGGCATGATCCCATGTTATGTCCTCATCCCCCAAGGAGAAGGCATAACCCCCCTTCCCAGTATCCTTCTGTTGCAGAGAGCTTGTAGCAGGTACAACAAGCTATTTCACCATTGACCCAGAGCCTAGTGCAACATGGCAGCTTTGTTGCACTGTCTTGGCAGGAGGTGACTATCGATGACATTGATAGAGGGGTCGGAGCTTCACCTCGCACAACATATTTTAATGAGGAGAGGGAAAATGGACATAGTAGTCGTCCATGTGAACCTCATAGATGCTCAAGTTGTGGGCAGGCCAACTATGGGCCTATGGAGGCCAGTGGACAACATAGCTTCATGGAGGAGGTTAGTATCTTATCCATCATTATGTTCTTAATTTGTATAGACTTGTTTTGTATTATGTGTATTTATATCAATATTTTATTCTATGTTGTTTTGTAGTTGTTACATCCATGTAGCATACCCTCTACGCCCATGGATGCATCAATTCCTATCTCCACCACTGATGCAGTAGTAGAGACAGCATGTTCATTGGGCGTATCCCACAAGCAAGTATGTGGCACATTTAATAAATTCACCATAGTCATTTATTTATTTTATGACATCCTCAAATTTTTAATGTCATTGTGTTTCTATAGGATGTGGGAGCAGGTGATTTCAAGGAATGTCCATATGGGATGGACAAGTCACATGCATCACAGGTATCATGTGTAGAGTTAAATATCGTTTAAAACTCAAATTTGTTGTGTTTATATTTTTTAATTTTAGTATTTGGTACTAATAGTTCAATATTATTAATATGTATGCAGGCTGCAAACATAGTCGCTAGTTACAGTACTACTACACTCCCTGGGCAACTGGGCTCTGCTTCTGGGTTAGCTTACTTCAGGCCAAGGGATTTCTCATCACTTGTATAACATGTGGGGTTCCATCGATGCCCACCCCCGGCATCTTTATTTTTCCATGCATCACTAGTGGATTCACCCGTGTGCCACCCATATGTGTCACCTCTTCCATCACCTCCATCCACAGTGGATGCACCCATATGCCACCCACCCCCGCCACCATTTCCATCATCCCCATCCACCAAGGCTGCCACAGTAGAGGTTTCCTCAGAGCAAGTTTTACAACCAAGTGCTCTACCTGCTGGCGACTCTCCATAGAGGCCCAAGATATTCACGGTGAGATAATTTGTTGATGATATTTTTTATGCATCATGAATTTGATTTTACACATATTTGTTTAATTATTTGTATTTGATCCTGGTAACTGATGCAGGGTGGCATCGATGAGAGATTTGGGTCGTAGAGTGATCCGTAGGATCTTTTAATGACTTATGGTTGAGTTTTAATTTTGCATGCGTTAATTAACCATTTGAGAAACTTAGTGAAAGAATGAGGAAAGAAGAGGAATTATGACAGCCATATACACATATGCAGATCTGAAATGAAATAATAGACAGCAAACCATAACACGCAGATTGATAACGGAGTTCGGCACAACTTTGCCTACGTCTCTGGGCCTTTGTCTCTGTGGGGGAGACTTCTTTATTTTTGTTCAAAAGCTCAAAAGTACATCACTGCAATGCCAAATGGCTACAAGACTGATCTGGTCATGTTCGTTCAGATCTCTAGAACCCTGCAAAGAAAATGGCACGCAAAACGGACGTCTGGAGCTCCCAGAAATGACCCAATAGCATCTGCTCCTCAAAAGCTTCCCTACATAAAAATGGCTTTGGCTTGGCTTCCCTTCGGCATAACTCTGCTCTGACTGCTTCTTGACTATCCTCCATGGCCTCAAACAGGCCTAGTTTATATAGATCTGAAGTTGGTTGCTCATCTCCAACTTCCTCCCAAAATTTGGGCTCCAAAAATGCCCAATATCTCCCAAAAATGGAGAAAATCCAATAATATCAGGCATAATATTAATAAAAATACAAAATCTTAACCAAAAACCCACTTTGGTTTAATTTTAGGGAATAATCCCCTAGGCCTGGGCCACCCCCTAAACTCGGTCGTATGGGTGGTCCATATGGCCACGCGCCCATGCGTTGGCCCCTTTCCATACGCTCCAGCTCCTGGTTCTGTGGGCTAGCATATATCCACGGGCCATGAATTGTAACCCCCCGTGCCCTGTTTGGATCGTAGTCCGGGTCATATGGCGGTGGTTACATGTCGGGTGAGGTCCATGGGCTAGGCCCTATCCTTTACCCCCGCGCTCCCGGTTCTGCCGTGTGGTCGTATTGTATGCCTTGCGCCGAGGGCTGGGGCTAAGCCCCGACCCTTTCCCCCCGCTGCAAAAACTTTGACTTTACTTCAAATAAATTTTCCGCCATATAATTAACAAGCACTACCGGTGGGGCGGGCGGTTAGCCCAGCCCTGCCAGTCCACAACCTCAGAGGGGAGGTCGTCGGTTTGACTCCCGTTAAACCCATACATATTTTACCAAACAGACGAACCAATCGCAGGGTGCCACGTGGCAGCCCATGATTGGGCCACGTGGCACCTCAACAACCAACCACCAATCACCAAGTGTCAATCCTTGAGTGATCCCACGTGTCTTCCACCTGTCTTCGTACATCTGCCATGTCATTTCCCTGTCACGTCAGTTGCTGACGTCATCCGTGCCACATGTCACCCTTACAGTGGTGACACATGTCACCTCTGGATAGGTCCAACTGTACACCAAATCAACCTGCCACGCTCTGCCACGTGTCGTCACCCGAGGCTGCCACGTGTTGCCTTCAGGAGATGCCACGTCAGCCTGTACGGACTGTACAGTCGTCCCCTTTTTTTGCCTTTTTGGCTTTTAGGACAGAACGCGATATCTTGCTCATACAGAGCCCGTTTGACGAAGTAAATATACCGTCGGAATCAGGAAGACGAGACGGATGCAATGGCGCTAGTTTCATTAGATTCCGAGCACTTTCATTTTTGAGCATTTTTAAACCCTGAATGGCTTCTGGATCCGATTATGGATCACACCTCCCCACAAAAAGACCTTTTAGTCCCCAAAAGGTTACAAACATGGACTTTGACTGTTTACATACTCATAACGAGAAAAAAAAAAACACAATGTTGTACAAAAATGATGTTATAACAGGTCATCATTTCAACATGTGTGATTACATTAATGGAAGCAAAATACAATGAAGTTGAGACATCCACTTCTGGAAAAACCAAGTGACTGGTTTCTTTCCTTCACGATGTTCCTCTTGCTTCTCTAGTAATCCTTCCTCCTCCGTGAGTACAGGAAAAATCCTTTTGTCCTTCCTTGGACGAAGCTCTGGATTAAGCTTCCAACAACTAGCCTTTTGATGTCCACTCTTGTTGCAAAACGTGCAATGAGTTTTTGGCATCCAGACCTGTTTACCCTTCTCTTTCTTCCATTGTGGACT
>ML804229.1:29637-43460 GCA_009831015.1 Picea engelmannii | reverse complement strand
TATATATATATATATATATATAACTTAGTAAAAAAAAATATTGCAAACTTGTAAGCAAACAAGCTTATAAGCTCAAGTCCATAAATCATAAATATATTAATTTTCAAACTTTATAGTCAATAGTAACAAGTCTAGATCTTTTAAAAATGTTTTTTTTTAATGAAAAATAAGCTCAAGTTCATGAGCCATAAATATATTAATTTTCTATATATAGTATTGGTTACTTGACTTAAAGAACACACAACTAGTAAAATTTAACAAAACATTTAATTAGTAGTATACACTAAAGAAATTTTGAGGAAACAAATGTGACTTACCTAAATGGTGTTGACAATCATACTAAAGGCAAGAAATACTGCACATATGGGTATTGCATGAAGCTCCAAAGTTCCACATTTCAATTTGCATGTTTAAACAAATCACATAACTATGATCATCATAAACATATAACAATAAAAATAATATCTTGCAACACATAAATAGGTCCAAATGTACACATATCAAATGTTTATATCATTCTAACCAAACCCAACAAATACTAAGCAATGAATCACTAAGATAAGTAAAAATCAAAGTTCTAACCTTCTAAGACCAAAATATAGGTTGTTACATTTACAAATACCTAGAATAGCATTATGATATAAAATAGACTAATCCCTCCTTGCATGTCTTGCCATGTAGCTTCCCATTTTAACCTATACAATAATAAATATAACTTTCCATAACATTATGCAAGGAAAAATTCAAATAAAAATGTGGATTGCAATGAAAGAAGAATAACAAAAACAGAAATATTTCTCATTTCAAGAAATAAAAAAACATTTTTTCTAGGGAGATATGACTTAACTTTATATCACAAAGTTCCTTTCCATCCAATGAAGTGTTTATGATATTTTAAGTCTAGGTGAAAAAGTTTACATGCCTTTCCAAGCCATGTTATGCCTTGCCTTGCCTTGAGCTGTCATGCAATGTCGTGCCTTACCTTTCCAAGTCATGTCATGCCTTGACATTCCATGCTTTCCATGTCATGCCATTGCATGTCTTTCCTTGGCATGCCATGCCTTACCTTGACATGTCTTGCCATGCCTTTCCATGTCATGCCATGCCATGCCTTGTCATGCCTTACATTTCCATGCCTTGTCTTGCCTTTCCTTTCCATGACATGTCATGCCATGCCATGCCATGTCTTGCCAAGCCATGCCATGGCATTCCTTTCCTTTTCATGCCTTTTCATGCCATGCCTTGCATTTCCTTGCCTTGTCTTGCCTTTCCATGCCATGCCATACCTTTCCTTTCCATGCCATGACATGCCTTTCCTTTCCATGCCATGCCATGACATTCCTTGCATTTCCTTGTCTTGACGTGGCATGCCTTTCCTTTCCATGTCATGCCTTCCCTTTCCATGCCATGCCATGTCTTCCCTTTCCATGCCATGTCTTGTCTTGCCTTCATTTTCCATTACATGCCATGTCATGGCATGAATTGCCTTATTGTGCCATGCCTTTCCTTGTCATGCCATGCCTTTCCAAGCCATACCATTGCCATGCCATGCAATGCCTTACCTTTCCATTCCATGCCTTGCCTTTACATTCCATTCCATGTCATGTTTTTCCCTACCATGCCATGACATGCCTTCTCTTGCCTTTCCTTTCCATGACATGCCTTGTCATGCCTTACCAAACCATTCCATGGCATTCCTTGCCTTGCCATGACATGCCTTTCCTTTCCATGACATGCCTTGCCTTGCCATGACATGCCTTTCCTTTCCATGACATGCCTTGCCAAGCCATTCCATGGCATGCCATTGCCATGCCTTGCCAAGCCAACAAATGATATTAACTAAGTTCAAACAAGTCAATGGGAAGTCCCAAACACCATAAATCAACAAGGAAACTATAGTTGTTATAAAACATATGATTAATATGTTTAACTTCAGAAATATGACAAGTTACAAAAGGAAAAATATAATTTCCCTTAAAACAAGTAATCATGTAATGAAAGGGGGATGAAAATCCAAGCCTAAACTAGGGTTTAGATAATAAAAAAACAAAATGCTTGTTGAAATGGCGTGTGGCACATAATAGCCCTAGAATATTCAAGAAATCAAGCCCTAAAAGGATGAAAATTATGACAAAAATGTAATAAAAGGTTTCAAGGTGTATTCTAAGGGTGAAAGCTGACAATTAAACCCTAGACGTCAAGCTAACAAGGATGGAAATTGAGGGTAAGTCCTAATCTAACCATGAAATTGAGGGTTTCAAGACAAACTTAATTTAGGAAGAATACAAGATAGCATACAATATCACCACTTTGATAAAAAAATTAATTAATACATTCAAGAAATAACAATCAATTATTTTAAAAGAGCACTTACTAGGTAAATCAATGATCATCCATGAATTCCTAACCATAAAATCATCCACAAAACCTTAAAATTGGATCTATGGTATATTCACAGCTTTGAAACATGGATTATCATAATTAATAGGATTTACATAGAAAGGGATGTCACTAAATAGGTTTATGTTATATCCTTATGGTGTAGTATCATTATACTATTGATCCATAATGTCTTTCCTTTGCATGTATTTCCATGTCATGCCTTGCATTGCATTTCCTTGTCATGTCATGCATTGCCTTGCCTTTCCATGTCATGTCATGCCTTGCCTTTCCATGTCATGTCTTTTCATGCCATGTCATGCCTTGATTTTGCATTCCTTTCCTTGCCATGCCATGCATTGCCTTACCTTTCTATGTTGTTATCACATGTTATGTTCTACAAACTTTCATCTCTCATCTCTTATTTTCTCCATTTAATTTTTTTTGTATAAGCTGTAAATCTTCATCATTAGGTTCTTAAAGGTTCAAAATCTTTAACATGGGGGTAAAAATAATGTTATATTGAGAAGAATGAGAGATACTTAGTCTTGTAAAAGGGGACAGGAGGAATTATGCACATGTTTGTATGACTATCTCATGACATCATTAGTTTTTAAATATTTCCATCATAAGTCATATGTCATGTCATCACTTATGTCTCATGATTACCAAAGTTAGATAACAACTTTCAAGTCTTTTCCATCCAAAATATTCCAAAGGAAAATTTATGCAGGGCACTACAGGAACTTCCACTTGTCCCTATTTTTCATCATCACGAGTATTTTTGGAGGAATTTGAAGACGTGGATCATCCTGCCTGGCAAAATGAAATACTCAAGGTGGTTATCAGGTACCCAATAAATATCACAACATGAAAGGTGGAAATACTTTCGTCTGTTCGTATATATTACCCAGGACGTCATGCGGATGGGGATTTTTAAAACAGTTATTTTAACCTGGCGTTTTATTTGTTTCTCTAAGTTTCAAATTATAGCTGGTCAATTTAAATTTCCTCCTTATAGCCAGCAAATCTCGTAGCTATATCCACGCAACAAGCATATTCCAATCCTACAACAAGGAATCTAGTCTTTTGGTCGTGACAGTAGAAGGGGTAAAATTGAACACGTGAACATAAAGGAGCTTGAAGGATCTGAGATCATGGAGGCATATGAAAGCAATAGACATATCTTGGACCAAGCTGGTTGGTATATGTTTTGCACCAAATTAGATGGTTATCACTATGGTGTATCTCAAGCATTTGCTAAAGGATTTGATGGACATAGGGTTTGGATTGCTAATATGATTATGCAAGTTACAGAGGATTCAATAGCATCAACCAATAATCTCTCGGTGATGGTGAAAAATGATTCAAAAGAAAATTAATCACGGGTGGGGATGTCAATCAATTCCTGAAACCACAGCACAAATATCCCAATTGGGCCAAGGGTATTATTAGGGATTGGATAGTGGATGAATGGATGGAGGCCTTGCTGATGCTCAAACGCTATATCACATGTGAAGGGCGTTATTCTACTGTGTTCTTGTTTCATCTATGATTCCTCCTTCATTTGTCAAGAATTAAAAGGATGATCCTACCATATTATTTCTTGAGGGACCTGAATAAAATGGCCATGAAAGTTCAAGAAAATATTCCCAAGACTCTCCCGCATGGTATCTATCATCAAGGGTTAATCAAGGTACTCATTAAAAAAGAGCTGGAGAAACGACAGAGGACATGGGATCAATTATTGATTCGGTCAAGGTTTAAAATAGAAGTTCATCCTCTTGCCCAAAAGTCAACTGATAAAGTTGTTGAACCAATGAAAGGAGAATCATCAAGCACAAGTCCACCTATTGTTTCAAGTAAGAATAAAAGGAAGACCAATTTGAATATTTCAGATGGACGAGTTGAGAATACTCCAACCAGTTTGCAAATAGGTGAAGGACCTTCTGATGCACTGGGTGGAGGTAAGCATCCTTTCCCTCATGCACAGAAGGTTTATATCAGAAAAAGTAAAAGGTTAGCAAAACCTATGATATTGAATGAAATTCAAGAACCTAAAACAGTATAGGTACATGCAAACCCTGTACAATCTAAAGAACCCATTCCTAAGATTTGTCCTCCTAGTTATAGTTCGTATGAAGATGATGTTGATAGATATAAAATTCTGGTAAGGAAAAGGATTAATAGGCCACAAAACAAATTCATATTGAAATCCAAAGCCATGTACAACCCTGCAATCAAAGATAAGGTTATAGTAATTGATGAAGAACCTACAAACCCTAATGCAAAGCCATCAACAAGCAATAAGGTTTATAAAATCATAACTGAGAAGAAGAAACCAAAGAAAGTGAATCTAAAAGCAAACAAAAAGGCTCCTACAGAAAAAGATAGATTTTATGCAAGAAAATAGAGTAAACAAAGCAAGAAGGGCCCAAAACCTTTGACCAGATCTAAAGATGGTAAGACAAAGAGAATGACAATTCGCTCTTAAACGAGGAAAACAAGAGGTAACAATTTGGATTTGTTAGTTGAGACAGCTAAATCCATCTTCCAGGGAGAAGTTTCAATTTGAGATCTTACGTGTTTATGCAAAACCTAATTTTTGACTAATGATGATGGATGCTTGTTAAAAGCCTTTTTTGTTTTCATGAACTCGAGGTATTATTTCCCTTTGAGTAACGATTGGTTGTAAGCTGGGAAAGAAAATACATGAAGGATATTAAGATCTGATTTTAAAAGAGCACTACAGGAAGTTCTCGCAACACTCTTCACAGAAAAAACAGTGGTGCTACAGGAAAACTTGTAGCAACCAATTTTGAAAAAGAAGACACATAATTGCATTTTTGTGATTAGAATAGCATACGATGAGGTTAATGTTTTGTGGAATCTGAAGAGAGAATATAATATCCCTTTTGAAGTTCATTTACAGCCTCTTTTGGGTGGATGACAATACATATCAATCATCTATTTTCGAGTTGTCAAGTGATTAGAACATATGGATGATAGAAGATCAGGTGGATCTCAAAAGATTAGGTGGATCTCAGAAGATTAATTGAAATATGCAACGTACCAGCCAGGTGGAATCAAGTCAACAAAAGAGTTATCTTTATGCAAAGTTGTTTCCTAGATTATAGGATCTAAGTTGTAATTGTTTTCTATTTCTATGTATCAATAGATATAGGAAAAAATTTCCCTTAGGGGCTGTAGGAGTTATTTTTTAGATATCCCCGGATATCAGAATGATCATAAATGTATAAAACTGATGTAAAACTCTATATATTTGACGAAGTAGAGGAAGAAATGGTTCAATCCCTATTTTGGCTTGACATTGTATATCTAAAGACTATTTTGATTCATCTTTCCTATGTAAATACTTTAGTTGCTAATAAAGTTAATGGTTAGTTTGTGTTTCTTATATGTTTATCATCTTCTTCTTTTCTTCTGAAACACTCTATTGATGTTATATGATCTTATGACAAATTATTATGTGTTGAGAAGGTTGCTTTAAAGGGATTTCAGTAATCTTTTCCACATTGGTGTTTCTTCTTCTTAAATATTATTTGGAATGATTTCTAGATAAAGGTTTATTCTTCTACTATATAAAGACATGAAGAACAAGATTTGTTTATTGGTGGATTTATTAGTGTTTTTTTTTCCCTTCTCTAAATCACATCACCTAAAAATTTAAGTCTCTAGCCATAATTTTATTTACCTAACTTGATGGACCTAGGTAAGTGATCTTAACAGATCAGATCATTATTCCCTTTCAAATCAAGCAAGGATTTATCCATATTTAAAACCTCTATTGAATATTTTGAAACAAGGTGTGTTGGGCTTAACTTAATAGTAGTCTTGAGTTGAATTCTAGCGCTAACACATGCGATGTCATTCCTTGCATTTTATTGCCTTGACATGTCATGCCTTGCCTTACGTTTCCATTCTATGCCATGCCTTGCTTTTATTTTCCTTTCCATTCTATGCCTTGACTTACCATGACTTGCCATACCATGCCTTTCCTTGTCATGCCATGCCTTGTCTTTCCATGCCATGCATTTCCTTTCCTTCACTTGCATTTTCTTGTTATACCATGCCATGCCATGCCATGGCAAGGAAAGGAAAGGCAAGTCATGACATGGAAAGGAAATGAAATGTTTGGCAAGGAAAGGCATGGCATGGCACTTCAAGGCCTTATTGATCCATCACATGCCATGTCATGCATTTATTTCATTTCCATACCATTACATGCCATGCCTTTCCTTTCCATGTCATGCCTTGCATTGTCTTGCCATGTCGTGCCATGTCTTTCCTTTGTAATCCTTGCCATGCCATTCCTTGCATTGTCTTGTCTTGCCATGCCATGCCTTTCCTTGCCTTTCCATGCCATGTCATGCCTTGACTTTCCTTTCTTTTCCATTCCATACCATGCCTTTCCTTTGCATGCCTTTCCATGCCATGCATTTCATTTTCTTTCCTTTACATGCCATGTATTGCCTTGCCTTGTCATTCCATTCCATGCCATGTCATGCCTTGCCTTACCTTTCCTTTCCATGACTTGTCTTTCCTTTCCATGCCTTTCCATGTCATTCCTTTCCTTTCCTTTCCATGCCATGCCACGTCATGCCTTGCCTCACCATGGAATGGCAAGGAAAGTCAAGGCAATGCATGACATGGCAAGGAAATACATGGCTTGGCAAGGCAAGGCATGGAATGTAACTTCAAGGCCTTATAGATCTATTCCATGACATTCCATGTCATTCCTTTCCTTGTCATACCATGCCATGCCATGCCATGTCTTTCCTTTCCATACCATGTCATGCCACACCATGACATGCCTTGCATTGCCTTGCCTTGCCATGCCTTTCCTTGCCATGCCTTTCCTTGCTTTCCTTGTCATGTCATTCCATACCATTCCTTGCCTTTGTATGTCTTTCCATGACATGCCTTGCATTTCCTTACTTTTCCATGTCATGCATTTCCTTTCCTTCCCATTCCAGGCCATGCCTTTCCTTTCCTTGCCTTTCCATGCCTTTCATTTCCATGTCTTTCCATGCCATGCCTTGCATTTTCTTGCCTTATTTATCCATGGCACTTCAAGGCCTTATTGATCCATGCCATGTAATGCCTTGCCTTTCCATACCATGCCATTCCATGCCTTGACTTTGCATGCCTTGCCTTTCATTTCCATACCATGTCATGCCATGTCTTATCATACCATACCATGCAATGTCATTTCATTCCATGCCTTTCCTTGCCATAGCATGGAAAGGCAAGGTAAGACAAGGCATGGCATGGAAAGGAAAGGCATGGCTTGGCAAGGCTAGGCATATCATGGCACTTCAAAGACTTATTGATCCATTCCATGCCATGCCATGCCATGCCTTGACTTGTCATGCCATGCCATGCCATTACATGCCTTGACTTGTCATGTCATGCCATGTTATGCATTGTCTTTCATTTCCATGCATTTACATTCCATGCCATGTCATATCATGCCTTGCCTTTCCTTGCCTTTTCATGCCATGCCATGCCTTTCATTACCTTGCATTTCCATGCCATGTCATGCCTTTCCTTTCCTTGCCTTGCCTTGCCATGACATGACTTTCCATGCCATGTCTTGCATTTCCTTGCCTTGACATGCCATGCCATGCCATGTACTGCATTGCATTGCATTGCATTGCCTTTCCATGCCATGTCATGCCTTTCCTTTCATTGACTTGTCATGTCATGTCATGCCATGTCTTACCTTGCCATGACATGCCTTACCCTACCATGCCTTTCCATACCATGCCTTGCCTTTCCATACCATCCATTTCCATGACATGCCTTCCCTTGCCTTTCTATGCCATGCCTTTCCTTACCCTACCTTTCCATGCCATGCCTTGCCTTGCCATGCCATGTCTTGCCTTTCCATTCCATCCCATGCCTTGCCTTGTCATCCCATGCCTTGCCTTACCTATTGCCATGCATTTCCTTGTCTTGCCTTTCCATGACATGCCATTTCTTGCCACACCATCCCATGCCTTTCCTTGACATGCCATGCCTTGCATTGTCTTTCCATGTCATGCCATGCCATGCCTTTCCTCGCATGCCTTTCCATTCCATGCCTTGCCTTTACATGCCATGCCTTGCATTTACATTCCTTGTCTTTCCTTTCCATTCCATGCATTGCATTTCCTTTCCATGCCACGCCTTTCATTGCCTTTTCATGCCTTGCCTCAACTAACCACAATTCATCAAAAATGTACTTTCATTATGATATTCATAAAACTAATTGTTTGTAAATATATAGTTATTTCATCATTTGAGAGAATTTGTTATCAAGTTGATTTAATAAAAAAAACATGGCATCCATGTATCATACCTTTTTTCTTGCCTAAAAGAAATAATGATTGTACTAAATGAACAAGTTTAATACGTAAAAATTAAAATCAAAGGATTTATTAAGCATGTAATTCTACAAGTTGTTATCCCATCTATCTTAGATAAAAATACTTGCATGGGAATTTCAATGTCATAACATAAACTCTCTTTATTCATATATCTAAGGTATTTCCATAGTTGTTAAACATGAATTATAATACTTAATGCATTATTCATATATTCATAGGATCCGTAATGAGAATTTCAATGTCATAACATAAGCTCTTTGTGTTCATATATCTAAGGTATCTTCATAGTTGTGAAACATGAATTATCATAATTAATGCATTTCCTTTCCTTTCCTTGCATTTCCATACCAACATGTCCCTAAAAGGCTTGAAGAGGCGAGTTGAAACTCACGATAAAACTCAAACCAGGAATCGGATGGATGAACCGTCGGTTGCATTGGATCTGGGGCATCGGGTTTCAACTAGTGGGGCCCCTCCACTATCATTTCATTGACCAAAAAAATGTTTGTTGTAGGATCTCCAGCACTAGGGTTTTTCTCAATGAGGCATGGTGCAATTTCTGAACAAGAGGTTGATTTTCAAGAACATTGTGTCAAGAAATTATGGGTAATGTGGTCATGTGGGCCTTGGCCAAACAGACTTGTGGGAGCTTACAGAACTTCGTTATGCTGCTTGGCTTGGATTTTATGCCCCTGGACCAAATTTGCGACATGTCCCTAAATGGATTGAGGAGGCGAGTTGCAACTCACAATAAAACTCAAATGGATGAACCGTCAGTTGCATTGGATCTAGAGCACCGAGTTTCAGCTAGTGGGGCACCTCTGCTATCATTCTATTGACCAGAAAATCATTTGTTGGAGGATATTCGGCACTAGGGTTTTTCTCATTGAGGCATAGTGCAATTTCTGAACAAGAGGTCACATGGGCCTTGGCCAAGCATACTTGTGGGAGCTTACAGAACTCTGTTATGCTACTTGGTTTGGATTTTATGCCCCTAGACCAAATTGGCAACATGTCCCTGAATAGCTTGAAGAGGCGAGTTGCAACTCGCGATAAATATCAAACCAAGACTCGGATGGAAGAAATGTCAGCTGCATTGGATCCAGAGCACTAGGTTTCAGCTAAGGGGTCCCCTCCGCTATCACTCTATTGTCCAGAAAACCGTTTGTTGGAGGATCTCCAGCACTAGGGTTTTTTTAAATGAGGCATAGTGCAGTTTCTAAACAAGAGGTCGATTTTCAAGAACATTGTGTCGAGTGATTTTGGGTAGTGTGGTCATGTGGGCCTTGGCCAAATAGACTTGTGGGATCTTACAGAACTCCATTATGTTGCTTGGTTTGGATTTTATGCCCCTAGACCAAATTGACAACATGTTCTTGAATGGCTTGAGGAGGCGAGTTGCAACTCGTGATAAAACTCAAATCGGGACTCATGAGATGGACGAACCATCAATTGCATTGGATCCGGAGCACTAGGTTTCAACTAGTGGGGCCCCTCCACTATCATTTTGTTGACCGGAAAATAGTTTGTTGGAGGATATTTGACACTAGGGTTTTTATCAATGAGGCATAGTGCAATTTTTGAACAACAGGTCAATTTTCAAGAACATTGTGTCGAGCAATTGTGGGTAGTGCGGTCACATGGGCCTTGGCCAAATAGACTTGTGGTGGCTTACATAAATCTATTGTGTTGCTCGCTTTGGATTTTATTCCCTTTGACCAAATTGGTGACATGTCCCTGAATGGCTTGAGGAGGCAAGTTGCACTCGCGATAATACTCAAACCGAGAATCATTTGATGTCATTTTGTTGACTGAAAAATCGCTTGTTGGAGGATCTTTGGCACTAAGGTTTTTCTCAATTCATATTACATATGTTTGATAATTTAACACCTTGTTAGGCTAGACATGGCAAGGCACGACATGCCATTGCAAGGAAAGGTATGGAAATGCATGGCATGGAATGGAAAGGAAAGGCAAGGCATGACATGGCATGGAAAGGCATGGCATGGCATGGAATATCAAGGCAAGGAAAGGAAAAGAATGGCATGGTAAGGCAAGGCAAGGCATGGAAAGGCATGGCATGGCAAGGCAAGGCATGGCATGGAAAGGAATGGCATGGAAAGGAAAGGCATGGCATGGCAAGTGAAGGAAATTCAAGGCATCACATGGCATGGCATGGTATGGAATGGCAAGGAAATACATGGCATGGCATGGTATGGAATGGCACGGAAAGACATGGCATGGAAAGGAAAGACATGGCATGGCAAGTGAAGGCAAGGCAAGGCATGGCATGGCATGGCATGGTATGGCAAGTGAAGGCAAGGAAAGGCATGGCATGACAAGTGAAGGAAAGGCAAATCATGGCTTGGCCAGTGAAGGAAAGTCAAGGCATGGAATAGAAAGGAAAGGCATGAAATGTAAAGGCAAGGCATGGCATGGAAAGGAAAAACAATGCAATGAATGGAAAGGCATGGTATGACAAGGCAAGGCAAGGAAAGGCATGGCATGGCATGCATTGGCAAGTGAAGGCAAGGCATAACATGGTTTTGAAATTGCATATTATTCTCTTCTATGAGAATACTTTCTAATGGTTTTGACATTGCATTTCATGAGATGAGAGGTTTGTTGTAGAAAACAATGTTTTCTTGTTATCTTGCTAACAATTGATTGTGACAAGACACGTCGGGTTGCATTGTGGTCTTTAGAATGAGATTTATTACCAATTATTTAAAAATCATCTACAAGGTTTCTAACAATACGATGACTTGTTTCTAAACTTTTGACTATTTTACACGAGGTCTTCACTCAGTCAACCTGTGACATATCACCTTCATTTGTGGGATATTAAAGAATACCCTTAATTTCACTAGATATTGATAAATACCTCCAAAAATCATTTTTTAACCCCCCTCCCAATACATATTTCCAATAAAAGAAACCCTTATTTTTACTAGATACCCCCTTTTATACCCCCCAATACCTATAAACCCCCTGATACCCACATCACCCCCCTCCCCAATACCTACAATATATTAACTATATTTTTCACCATTAAAAACCCCCCTTTATGAATGAACATGATAAGATATTGATCAACAAGGTGAATCCCTCGTGCTATTTTAATGCCTAAAATTCTCTTAACAGCAGTCAAACTTCTAGATATTAACAAAGCCAAAAACAAATGACATTTAGTAGCATCGGATTTTGGTTAAAAATATTCTTTAATGATTTTATAAGAATGATAACGAATAGTACGGTTAGATAACTTACCTTCAAGTGATGCTATACCACTTTCATCAACCCAAATGCATTTATGAGTTCTTCACCGCACAATGCTCAATCTAGGTGGGGACGATGAACCCCTATTATGGCACTCTTGACCTCTCTATTGTGGAGTTAACAATGTTGCAGTTCTTTCCCTTTCAATCACTGGAGGATAAAATATGGGAGGAGAGTGGAGATGGGATTGACTAGTTTCTGGAATGTCTAAATGTCCAATAAGAGGTTGTACCACATGAACTTCTTCACCACAATGTTGTACACTAGTTGCCTATCTAATTGCATCCCTTTTATAATTGGCTCCAAGAAAATCCTCCATCATTTGGTCATCCACAACATATTTTCTTGATGAGATACTAGATGGATTGGTCTCTACTGAACTCTTGCGCTTTGCTTGTAGTGATGGAGGAGAAACAACATCGACATCTATTTTGCTAGAAATTGGATTGCCTCTTCTAAAATCCTACGCTTTAACATACATAACTTTTCCTTTTCTTTTTATTATTCTACCTTTTCGATCGATTTCTCTTTTCTCGGGGAATTTATTTCTCGAATCCATTGGTTCCCCATGTTTAAAGAGAAAATTTGGCTTCCAAGCACCCCACCACAAATTTGTCTTAGTATTACATAAGAAGGAACAACTAAAAATTCCAATTCCAAGTGGACAAATTTGTCTTTGTATTATAAAAGAAGACACAAATAATAATTCCAATTCCAATTGGATAAATTTGTCTTGGTATTACACAACTAACAATTCCAATTGGACAAATTTGTCTTCCAATTCCAAGAATACACAAACAACAATTCCAATTGGACAAATTTTTCTTCCAATTCCAAGAAGACACAAACAACAATTCCAATTCCACTTGGATAAATATTTCTTCCAATTATCCCCACAATGGTCTTGAAATAGCACAAAACTATCTATGAATTCAACAACAAGACTAAAATAAGAAAAACTTGTCTATGTGTGCTTTGTCGGGCTTGAGATAGATGAGGTAGTGGAGTGTGTTTGGCACAAAAAAATGCCCAGAAGGAATGCACATGTGTTCCTAGAACGCATTTGCACTAAAGCGTGTGTGAGTTCTAGGAACATGCACGTGTTTCTAATACGCATAGATGAGAAACAATTACAACACTTTCAAGTCACAAGAGTGTGTGTGCACTCTTAATGCAAAGAATATATCATTTATTATAGACCAAACATATTTATGAATAAATATGTATAGGGGTATGGGGACAACTAGGACCTAAGGGCTTAGGATTGAAAGTGTTTTGAAGCATAGAGTGATGGTTAGAGCACCAATATGTGGGTGATGTGGGTGCAAGGGTTGCAGTGCATTTAACAAGAGGTATATGCATAGTGCACTCACGGCTCAATTGTGGAGGGGGTTAAGGGTTGAGTATAGGTTATTCCTAGACTTATATGGAGCTAGGGGGGTCTAGGGCATGGTCTATGTCAAGTTCTAGGTCATGGACATTGTATAGGTCTAGGTCATGGTCTAATCCTAGATCTAGCTCTATGTTGTAGTCTAGGTCATGGTCTAGGTCTAGCTCTAGGTCTATTTCATGGTCTACATCATGGTCATCGTATAGGTCTAGGTCATGGTCTAGGTCTTGCCATGTCTAGGTCTTGTTATGTTTAGGTCTAGGTCTAGTTCTTGACATGTCTAGGTCAATGCCATTTCTTTCCTTGTGATGTAGGGAGCGGGGGTGCAGAGAGAGGAAGAAAGAGAGTGTGAGAGGGGGAGAGGGGAACACAAAGAGATCATG
>ML804229.1:15028-29160 GCA_009831015.1 Picea engelmannii | reverse complement strand
AGGGAGGGGGGAGGGAGGGAGAGAGTCGAAGAGGGGGGATATATAGAGGGAGTGGATGCGATAGTGTGAGGCACGGTGAGGCAATATCTAGGTCTAGGTCATGGTATAAGTCTAGGTCTGGGTCTAGGTCTAGGTATTGACATGCCTTGTGATGTCTAGGTCAAAGGCATTTCTTGTCTTACCACGCCTTTCCTTGTGATGTAACACTCTTTCTAGTGTGTGAGAGTGTGGGAGGGAGAGAGAGGAAGAAAAAGAGGGGAGGGAGAGAGTGTGGGAGGGAGAGAGAAGTAGACAAAGAGGGGAGGTAGAGAGTGAGTGTGTTAGAGTGTGGGAGGGAGAGAGAGGAATACAAGGAGGGGAGGTAGAGGGAGTGTGTTACAGTGTGGTAGGGAGGGAGAGGAATACATAGAGGGGGGATACAAAGTGTGTGTGCAAGAGTGTGGGAGGAGAGAGAGGTAGAGAAAGAGGGGAGGTAGAGAGTGAGTGTGTGAGAGTGTGGGAGGGAGAGAGAGGAAGACATAGAGAGGGCATAGAAAGTGTGTGTGCAAGAGTGTGGGAGGGAGAGAGAGGAAGACAAAGAGGGGAGGTAGAGAGTGAGTGTGTTAGAGTGTGGGAAGGAGAGAGAGGAAGACATAGAGGGGGGCTAGAAAGTGTGTGTGCAAGAGTGTGGAAGGGAGTCAGAGCAAGGCATAGAATGGTAGGAGAGTGTGTGTGAGAGTGTGATAGGGAGAGAGAGGAATATAGATAGGGGGTAGAGAGAGTGTGTGAGAGGGAGGGAGAGGGATACATAGAGGGAGGGTAGAGAGAGGGATAATTATAGGAAGGGAAAAGAAAGAAAGAGGGAAAGAGGAGGGAAGGAGATGGAGAGAGAGGGTAGGAGTGAAGGAGGGGGGAGAGAGATAGAGAGGGGGGGATGGGGAGGGAGGGAAAGAGAGGAAGACAGTTGAAGAGGGGGGATATAGAGAGGGAGTGGATGTGAGAGTGTGAGGCATGGTGCGGAAAGGTCTAGGTCTAATTCATGCTCTAAGTCTAGGTCTAGGTATAGGTCTTGACATGCTTGCTAGGTCTAGGTAAAGGGAATTCATTTCCTTACCATGCCTTTCCTTGCAATATACCACTCTTTCTAGCATGCAAGAGTGTGGGAGGAATAGAGAGGAAGACAAAGAGGGGAGGTAGAGAGTGAGTGTGTTAGAGTGTGGGAGGGAGAGAGAGGTAGACAAAGAGGGTAGGTAGAGAGTGAGTGTGTTAAAGTGTGGGAGGGAGAGAGAGGAAGACATAGAGAGGGGATAGAGTGTGTGTGTGAGAGTGTGGGAGGGAGAGAGAGGTAGACAAAGAGGGGAGGTAGAGAGTGAGAGTGTTAGAGTGTGGGAGGGAGAGAGAGGAAGACATATAAGGGGGATATAAAGTGTGTGAGAGAGAGTGTGGGAGGGAGATAGTGGAAAACAAAGAGGGGAGGTAGATATTGAGTGTGTTAAAATGTGGGAGGGAGGGAGAGGAAGACAAAGAATGGGGGCTATAAAAGTGTGTGTGCGAGAGTGTGGGAGGGAGTGAGAGAGAGGAAGATAGATAGGGGGGTAGATAGAGAGGTAAATGTAGGAGAGATGGCTATATTTAGGAGAGATATTGGAAGGGAGAGGGAGGAGGTTGGGGAGAGAAAGAGTGCATGAGAGTGTGAGACGGGGAGAGAGAAAGACAAAGAGGATGGGTAGAGAGAGAGTGTGAGAGGGAGGGAGAGGGAGACAAAGAGGGGGGTAGAGAGAGGGATAGTGAGAAGAATGGAAGTAGAGAGGGATATATAGAAGGGGGGGTAGATAGAGAGTGAGATGAAGGAGGGGATACAAAGAAAGCCAAAGAGGGGGGATAGAGAGAGAAAGAGGAGTAGAGAGACTGAGACTGATACTAACAATGAGGAGGGAGTGAAAGGGTGGAAGAGAGAGGGGAGGGAGGGACAGAGGGGAAGAGGGAGAGAGAGAGGGGGGGAGTGGAAGTGGTGGAGGATAGAGAGGGAGTGGGTGTGAGAGTCTGAGGCATGTCAAGGAAAGGTCTAGTTCTATGTCTTTCCATTCCTTGTGATGTCTAAGTCTTGCCATGTCTAGGAATGTGAGGGAGAGAGAGGGAGATAGACAAGGGCAGTAGAGAGGGAGAGAGAGGGGGAGATAGAGAGGGGGCGATAGATGTGTGTGTTTGTGTGAGAGAGAGAGAGAGATGGGGGAATGACTTATAAGAGTGTGTGCGCATTATTAGGAATGTGTGTGTGTTATTAGGAATATGTGTGCAGTCCCAGAGGGGGGCTTGACATAGAGGGTCTTAACATATTAAAAAAAAAAAAAATTGATCATGTTAAGACCCTCTTAGACTGCAAAATCAAAAGACGTAATTTCAGGCATATGTTGACTCTGATAATTTTTTTTAAATATCAAATTAATATTTAAAATTTCCAAAAACTGCATGGCGCAAGAAAAATGGGTTCTCTATGAGTATACAAGTTTTTGGAACTAAATTCCATCATTAAGGTACTCAACACCTGGACGAAAAAAAACATATACCTTATATTTTATTGGAAAAATAAGATACCATTGTTTTGAAAAAATCAAATTTGGCATAGTTATTCACAATTTCTATGAATAAAGTTGTATATTCAGAAAGCTAATTCAATTTTCTATGTTTCATCTTATTGCGCCATATTCAAATTCATTGTAAAAGTACCTTTAATAATCCCTCCAAGTTAACATATTATTATTTTTCCAGGTTTCCATTGCCACTAACACGTCATGAGAGACCATCATTAGCTTGCACTCACCTGTGGACCTTTATATTTTCCCTTTGAGTGGGACAAAATATTATCAAAATTATAACAATTTTTTTGTGATGCGTTTTTATCAAGAACCTTTATATTGCCCCATTTTGTAGGACGAAGGGTTCCTTATTCTTATATAATAAAGTGGGTTCTTATTTTATTGTAGTGTACGTTGTTGCAAAATGTTATGTTGTTGATTAAATATATGCATGATTTACCTTATTACAATTAATAAATGTGTAATCAATTGATATATATGTTTAAATGATACAATACATTAATGCAATGATTACACTCAAATGTATTAATTAGAATATAAAAACAATATTATTATTAAATTGCTTACTTTTCTAGTCTGTATTTGAAATTTTACAATAAACAAAATATAAGAAACTAGAAGTTGCATATGCATACTTGCAAAAATATAAAATAGCACAATATGGGAAATTTTGGCACTAAAACAAATAAGTTCCTTTTCATCATTTTCCATACTTGTATGTTCACATCATTTATACACATCAATGAGTTTCAATATATAAGCATCAATTTTGCAGAATATTTTATCACATCAATGCACCTTAAATATATGTATGCATCGGTGCTCCTTTAATGTATGAGAGTACCAATACAATTTATAAAATACAAGCATCAATGCAAGAATATGTATCGATGAGTCTTTAATTAATGAAGCCTGGGCATTCACACCTATAGTAAGTGCATTGGAGATTCTTTTTACAACATCAACATTGTTACCTTCAATGATATTGTTAGTGGCGTTGTTTTTGTTACCATTACCATTATTGGGATTCTACATTGTGTAAGGTGATTAGACACACCAATGTTTAACAATATATAGCACATTGGTGCTTTACATTATATAAGTCACCATGATACATGTTAAAGAGTGAGATACATGTGCACCATTCTATGTGTGGCACATTGATGAAAAAAAAATTGATCGCCAAGTTTGTTTAGTTATCATTAAATCTCCACTAAAACCTATACAAAAACCTACACTTTCTTTAGCAGAAATATTTTCAATGGTTTTTTTGATAATTTTGTCTAGTCCTATAACACTAAAAACCTTTGTTAAAACCTCTACAAAAGAGTGTTTTTCTTATAATGCTCCTACCTTGGAAACCTTTATGTTTCCCCTCAAGTCTATAAAGACATCCAAACAGGTCATCTCTACACTAAGGTTTGGCGTTGGATAAACGTTCTACCTTTTGGGTTTTTTGGTCGAAATCTGGCGATGTAAATTTGGAAAAAAATTGTTATTTTTTGTTGTTTAAATTTCATTTATGAATGCATAAATGGATCCAGCATGCTGAAAAACCACTGGGGCACTCTGATTATACAAACTTGGCCACTCAAATCTGCAAATCCAACCATTCCTCACAGGATTTCGGGCAAAATCAAATAGAAAAAATGGTCTGAAAAGAGCCAAAAGGTAGAACATTTAGACTACACTCTAAGGTATTTTCAGCTAGGGAAATAAAATATGGCATCAAGTGTCTCATAAATGGAAAATATAAAGGAAATGAAGGATACCATGTCGAGATCTTAAAACTTGGGAGTTTGATCCTTGTACCTCATATAAACGCCTTTCCAATCAAGTTGTAAAGCAAGGGTTCCCTAAAAATGGATTGAAAGTTTAATTGCTCATATTTTCAAATAAAAAATCCAAATAACCCAGCTAATTATAGGACTATCATGATTATCCCCCTTTTAGCATAGTTACTTGGTATGATCATTGAAAGAAAAATTAGTCATTGGATTCAAATAAATAATAAAAGGGTTAAAGGATAGGCTAGCCTTAGTAACGGACATGTTACAATTAATGACCTTGACATCCTTAAAGTTATTTTGAGGATTGTAGAGACAAAAAAGAATATCTCATTTTTTCTTTTGTTGATTTAAGAAAATCCTTCAACACTTTACCTAGAGCCAAGCTATGAAAATTACTAGAAGAAATAGGTATCCATCTTGGGTTCCATAGAGTTGTGATTAGGATCTACAACAAAGTTATTTCCAATATGAAATGCAATAACTAATGGTGAATGAATATTAATTGTAATATTAGTGTTAAGCATCAGTGTCCCCTTTCTCTCACACTTTTTGGAATCTATATCGAATATCGATTAAATCAAGAAATGTTTATAAGAGGAGGGGTGCATTAGTATCAACATGGTGGGACTTATTGTTGTCCTTCTCTTACACATTCATGATTTTTTTCATCTTGTAAAAATTATTAACGATCTTCTAGAGCATCTCAAAGTTAGCTATCAATTCTTTAAAAACTAGGAGCTTACAATTTATATTCATAAAACCAAGATTACAATAATGAAAGCTAAAAAAAGAATTAATCCTCCAATTTTGTATAGTAATAATACCCTTGAAGAAGTTAAATCTTATAAATACTTAAGCATTGATATCAATTTTCATTTAGACTAGAAGCATAGTGTCAAGAAGATCATAATCATTGGAGGTAAGAAAGCTATTACGGCCTTGAAAGAAGATGTATAAATTTTGATCTTTGGAACTAGGATAAGAAAAAAATGTCGTTCAACACTTTAGTTATACCAAAATATTCTATATAGTTACCACAATCTAGGTTTGTAGAATCTCTGGAGAGACTTTGAATGAAATTTGTGTTGGGTATGCGTTATATTCTTTGCATGTGTGTGTGTGGACGCGTTAGATTCAACAACTGCGTCTGATGATCCCTCTAGTAGTGCTCTTTGTGTTGTGTGTGTCGGGTGCTTCCTAGGGGGATCCCAAGGGGGGCCAGGTATATCCCCCCCTAGTTACACGCAACGTTCAGCACCGGTCGAAAGCCCGAGGTCAACAGGGTTCGGGGCAGCACCCCGAAATTTGTTTTTGGGCAGTTTTTGCTATTTTTAGCAGTTTTCTAAATTAATCCCGGATTAAGGGATTTGGGTTTGGGTATCTATGAAATACCTAAAAACATTGTATATATTGTATGGTGAATGGTGAAATTCGAAATAATGAATATAAGAGAGGTTTTCCCCGGTTGAGGGTTTCCGGTATAAATCTTTGTGTACTATGTGTATGAGCCATTGATTAAATTATGTTTTTCTTAAGAATCTATATGCATCGCTTTACTTCACAGTTTTAAAACTTACAATTTGATCAAATCCAAAAACATTTTATAACTTGTAACATTAAATTCAAATGTAATGCTCCTTACCCATTCTTTTAATTGAAGTTGGATATACTTTCACGAAGTTCACAATCATGATCAAATATTTAGAATGTAAGCATAAATTGCTCAAATTAAGGAACAATCGGATCCATATTATTCCTTCTAGTTGGAGAAGTGGCTAGTGATCCTAAGGCTTGGCTAAACTATTAGAACACAAAAAATGCCAATCAATTAATAATAACAATAACATTAAATATTTCATCATTATAAAGTTATGCCAATCAATTAATAATACCGATAGAATTAAATCTTACATCCCAATGAAGTTTAAAGTCAAGACTTGTAATTACAATGAAATCATTAAGAAGAGAAAGTTGAAATAGTACAAAGAAGTTATCAATCCTAATTTGGTTGATCAAAACTATTTCTCCAACATTATGAGCTTAGAAAATAAAATGAATATTCGTAAGATCAAGGTCAATACTCGTGATCTCCATAGAAAAACTAGTCATTGAACTAACCCAAAAACACCTTGTGCTATAAATAAGGTTGAGTGTGAACACCACTTATTTTTAACATGCATTTCCCTAAATAATATAAGACATTATGTTCCCTGGTTTCATCTCTTGGGAAGTCCATTGGAAGTCTTGACTTGCAAAAACCATAATGACAAATATTTTAATATGATTTCTTTTATTTGTCCAACAAACATTTTTGGTCTTAGAAAAACAACCAACATCATTATATAATCATATAAATACTATACTTTTTTCCAAATTAATATATATTGACATAAATATTACACTCAATCATACATTATGATACATCTCAACCATAAATTGTAAAATACACAATTTTATGTTTTATAATAAATTATAGAATACACTTAAAAACTTTTGACATAAATATGATGATGATGATGATTAACGTCCACTAAGATCGAATTGGTCTATCGGACATTAAGAGGGTAAGTGATTACTTGTGATTCTTTAGAATTTTATTTATGTGCTCGAAAAGCATTAAGAGAAGCTTTCCAAGATCACCATACTTTTATTGAGTTAATAGGTTAGGAAGGTTGGTAGTGTGACAAATATTTTGAAAATGAGATCTAATATGGGTATAGGATGGACGATCTAAGAGAAAGTGATTTTCATCTTCAACCTTCTTAGTGTCACAAAGGTGACACACTCTTTCATCCCATGGTGTTTTAGGAATTGACCAACACCCAGTTTCACTATGGAGCTCGTGAGAATTTGTTCTTTTTTTAGCAATGCTTATTTTTTTCTTTACACTTGGAAAAACAGATAGATAATTTTGATCTTCTATATTAGGGTTGATTACATCCTTATAATACCTTAATTTTCTTTTTTTCCTCTAACTCTTTATCACACCACATTTTCTCCTTAAATTTTGATTTGACGTTTTTTATAATAGTATCTTTATTCTGCAAAAATGTGTCTTCCATGATTCCCAAATAGTTTATCCAAGACTGGGCATCTTTATGCCATCCTCGCTTGAGTCAATGGTGGTTATGACTCAATTTTGAAGCAATTTTAGGAATCCTCTTGTCTTCCATGTTGTTTAACTTGTTCTTATACATTAGGTATATGTTCATAGCCATGCTCTCAATGGGGGAGAGGCTTGTTTCTAAAAGGACGATGGACTAGGGCATATTTCCTTTAATTTTGAGATTATAGGTTATAAAATTCTTTTGTATTTTCTCTATCTTTCTCTAGGATTCACGAGAGATACTACAGCCCCAGACTTGACATCCATAAAGAATAACAGGTGTAACAAGAGTCTCAAATAGGAGTTTCTTCTTATCCCAACTCTAAAGATCAACTAATTTACAATTATTTTCAAGCCCATAATAATCTTTCCATCCCCCAATAATCCTTTTCTCAATGCTATAATTCCAATTGAGCTTGTGGTGAATATCAAGTCCAAGATATTTGTATGAAGTCACTTCCTCCAAGTTTTTGTTGTCATATACAAAGATATCATAAGGGATCTTATTGGATTTAATAATCATGACCTTAGTCTTATCAGTATTAATAGTCATACCCATATTGGAGAAAAAATCCTTGAGGATTCTTAGTTGGTTTTCAAGATCATGGGGATTCCTTGCCATAAGAACGATATCATCGGCATAAAGAAGAAGATTGATGAATATACCAATGAGAGTAGGGCCGACACAACCTGTTTTTTCCAAGCAATCTTCTAACTTGTCAATGTATATGCCAAAAAGGGTACGGGACAAGGGACAACTTTGTTTGACTCTGATATTGCAGTTAATCTCTTTTGACCAGCCCTCAGTGTTTTTAAACTTAACAATAATGTTCTCATACATCCTTATTGCAGTAGCCCTCAACTCGGGAGGCACTTTTATCTATTCCAACCTATTCCAAAGGTTTTTCCTAGGAACCATGTCAAAAGATTTTCTAAAGTAAAAAAAACAACAAAAAGATTAGTTTTAGTATTGTGGAACTCCTCTCCAATGATCCTAAAGGTAACAAGATGGTCCACAGTTGAATGATATTTCCTAAACCCAGCCTAGCCTTTAGCTCTTTTACCATGACTTTCTAGCCAAAGGCTAATCTTATTTTCCAAAATAATTCCATAAAGCTTGGCTAAAATTGGGCTAATTATAATGGTCCTACAATTAGAGGGAATGTTTCTATCCCTATTTTTAAAAATAGGAACAATAAGACTTTTCATCCATGATTTAGGGAAGCTCTACTTGTTTGTTAAATTGAAGAGCTTGTATTTATGAGAAATTATATTAAACGTAATAAAAATCATTTTAATTTACATTAGAGTTACATTTACACATTTCATATATAATATAATTGCACAATTCACTTAATTTCTTTCCATACAAATACTATATTAAAAAATATATATATACTTAATTCAATGAAGTAGATACCTTTATACTTTAATACAAAGAGAAAACCTATTAAAAGACAAGAAAGAGGGATCTCTTCCAAAGTGTTGAAAACACCTTGGCTAGATTATATAGCCTTAGATAAGAATATGAAAACCTCAACCAAAATGAATTTATAATATATTATAATGATATTAAGAAGAATGAGTTTATAAGTGAATAAATTTAATTTTTTAAGTTTTTTTTATTATTTTTATTTATTTTTATTTTTTTCAAAATTTTAGTAATTTAAATAATTTTAAAAAAAATAGTAATTTAAATAATTTTTAAATAAATCAAAAATTTTAAAAATAAAATTTATAATGAAAACTTTAATCTAATAAAACTATAATATAATTTTATGATATTTAAAAATATATATATAATAAATTAAATTTGTTCACTAATTAACTTATTCGACATTGAAATAAAAGAGTTTTATCCAAAATGGAATAGATTTGTTTCCACTTAACCTTTTCCATAAAAAGAAGTTTATAAATAAAATGAAATGATTTTTTTTTAAGTATTTTTTCATTTTTAGTAAATAAAAATCTAATTATAAAGTCTATTCTATAAAGAAAAGATATAAAAGAAGAAAAATGTTAAAAAAAATAAAAAGCAAAACATTAATCATCTTGTACATGAATGTAAAAGTGAATGATACAAGTAATAAGAGGTTGATTAAGGTTGGCAAGGTACTAACAATCTTGACTGAGGTGGGAGCTACACGCTTTCAAACTCAACAATGACGGAATTTTTTTCCAAGTTACAGTCGCATAGTTTCAGTAGGTTTTCATTTCCATATTTCAGTCGTGAAGTTTTTGTACGACGCCTCTCTCTCTCTCTGGTAGCCTCCTCGAGGTTTGGTAAGATTCCCTACTATTTTTCACCACCCTGGTTTCTCCCAGCTTCCCTCTTCCTTATCCTTTTTTTGCCACTCTCTCATTGTTTTATCTGCTATAGGGGTCGGACCCACTTTTCTCATTACTCTCCCATTGTTCTATCATGCATTTATTTACCCTTTATAGTCCCTGGTTCCTAGGCAGGACTCTCTTCCACATACCTACACTGGAAGTTTCTTGAGCTGACCTCTAGCACGTTTTTCTTCAATGGAACCCAGGTGGCAGGGCTCTTCACACCCACCAAAACCGGATGACATAAGCCATCAAGTAGATGCCTTAATGAAGCCTATGAATGAGAAATTATGGAAGCATTCGAGTCTTTTCATAGAGTTAGACGCTCTAGACAGGGGTACGCCATCCTTAAAGTCCACTCTGCCAGATGGTACTTCTCCACCTCCTTCTTACTCTAACTGCTTACCCCGTATCCCTTCCCCTCATTTCGCTTCCCTGTCTGGCCTAAACCACTCTTCTCGTTTTTCCTCTAAGTTTTCAGCGGCCAAAGAAGCTGATCCAAATGGTGTTAAGGCTTCTCAACCCTCCTACTCTAAGGTTACTCTCCCTTCTAGGAAACCTGGTAAATCTAGAAGACTATGGAAACATGTTAAGACGCACCAGAAAATGGTATTGGGTTCTGATGTTGGTTTAGAAGAGATTTCTCGAGTCACCCTCTACAGTCTGGTTGGAAGGATATCATATCGTTATCTTTGTGATATTCCTATACAAGATTGGGTCCAAACCCATTGGTTTCGTTTACTGGGTTATGCATCGAAAATTCTACACTTGACCAGTGGGTGGCTTGGCTTCATATGTAGGACTCTAGAGGACCAAGTCAAGATTTTAGAATAGATGTGGATTATGGGAGGCAGTAGCCTCATGATTAAGAAATGGCGTGTAGCTTTCAACCCAACCATTGAATATTTCCAACAGCGCCACCTATGGGTGCTCCTTCCTGGCCTTCCCATACACTTATGGAATGAACCAGCGCTCAAGGATATAGGCAACGCTCTAGGTACTTTTATCTATGTAGATAAAGGAAACTTATCTTCCTCAAACAAGAAAATATCTTGCGTGCTAGTCGATATGAATATACACCAAGGTCTACCAGAAGTGCTTGAGATATATTGGCATGGTAGGAGAACTATCCAATGTCTTGATTACCTCGGTATCTCGTTTCGGTGCAGCATATGTCACAAGATCGGCAACCTCCAATAGGATTGCGGCGGTTGGAGATCTTTGGATGTTTCTAAAGACTTAGAAAAGAAAGAGCCCGCATACAAATCGTCTCTAGAAACAAAATGCAATGTATTCAGAGCTTTCTAGTTCCTGACAGAGTTGTCCAGTCCTCCTACTCCTATGGAATCAATTTCGGGTCACTGCATTGCAAATAAGAGCGAGTTTCTTATTCTAAATACTTATGGCCCATGCATGGAGAAGAGGATCTTCTGGAATGAGGTAGAGGAAAGTGGCACTCTGTTACATGAAAACCTAATTTTAGCTGGAGATTTGAATTTCACCGTTTCTCCTAGTGAAATATGGGGAGGGTCAGCACTGTCGGGTCCACTATCTGAATATTTCAAAGCTCTATTTCAAAACAATCATTTGGTCGATGTGTTATCGGACACTATCGTCCCTATCTAGAGAAATGGACACCACGAGCCCATCTCTATAGCTAAGCGTTTAGATGGGTTCTATGTATCGAAAGAGCTTCTCACAAAAGTTGGTATTCATCATTCTTGGGTGGAATACCCATATATATCCGATCATGCCCCTATTCTTTTACATTCAGAGATCGAACCAAGTTTTAAAACCAATCCTCATTGGCTCACAGATAAAGGCTATATTTCTCTTGTACATGAGACCTAGTCAGATCCTCAGTTTCTTTCTGAAGGTGGCAAACAACGCAAATTTTTCTAGAAACTAAAGGAGTGAAAATATAGGACCAAGCTTTGGATCAATGAAAAGAACAAGATTAATTTGTTGAAAATGGAACAGTTGGAATCTGATATAAATGAGATCTTAATTCAATGGGTCAGCGGTGAAATAACAGCAGAAACGGAAAAGTTATTAATTGGCTTGGAACAGGAGTGCAACAACCTTTTAAAAGAAAAAGAAGAGTTATGGAGACATCGCAACATAGCTATTTGGATTAAGGGCGGCGATCAAAAAACAAATTTTTTTCACCAGTTCGCTAACTTTAAGAGAAATAGGAAGCACATTTGGGAAATTGTGGACTCCTCTGGGCAACAACACACAGGCCAGGAGAATATTAAAGCAGAGGTCATGAGGTATTTTGACAATTTCTTCAAAGCACAGGGACAACTTTTATCCGCGGATCAATGAAAACTGGTTGGGCTCTTTCCTCACGTGGTCACAAAATCATATTCAACTCTCTAGCTAGTCCTATCAACTTAGAAGAGTTAAAGAAAGTGCTTCTTTATTTTAAGAAAGATAAGAGCCCATGTCCCGATGGATGGATCATGGAGTTCTTCATCTCTTTTTTTGACCTTGTGGGGAACGATCTGTTGGAAATGGTGGAGGAATCCAAAACAAAGGGACGGATAATTAGCGGATGCAACTCTACTTTCATTGCGCTCATACCAAATTCTAACAAGCCGTCCACCTTCAACAACTACAGGCCCATCTCTATTTGCAATCTTGTTTATAAATTAATTTCAAAATTAATTGCAAATCGTATCAAACCCATCCTTTCCAGTTTCATATCTACATAACAACTCGGGTTCCTAAAAGGCCAGTAGATATTGGATGCCATCGACACTTCACATGAATGTATGCATAGCATCAAGAAGAGAAAATACAAATCTATAATCCTGAAACTTGACTTACAAAAGGCATATGATTGTGTTAACTGGGATACTATGAGGCTGATTTTGATACAGACAGGTTTCGATGTACAAGTATCCAACTGGATTATGAGTTGTAATACCTCTTCGTCTTTTGCAGTCTTAGTGAATGGGAAACCAACCGATTTCTTCAGGAGCGGCAGGGGCTTACGTCAAGGTTGTCCATTGTCCCCGTTATTATTTATCTTATTATTAGAAGGACTTAGTTTACTTCTAAAAGATAGTAAAGCAGCACAGAAGATCACAGGTATAAAAGTGTCCAGGATGATGAGGATTATAGACATCTTATTTATGGATGATATTTTGATTATGACAAATACATCTTTAAATGAGTGGATAGAAATTGAAGAGATTATCATTTTTTTCCGCAATGCCTCTGGATTAAAGGTTAATGTACAAAATTCCAGTGATCTTTTTGTCGGATTATCGGAATCCAAACTTGCTCCGTTTTGGGATATTCTTCCCTACAGTTTTTCATCGCTATACACAGGTTTCAGATATCTCGGTTTCCATATGTCGACTGGTCCCCACAGAATTTCAGACTGGAATTGTCTTTTGTCTAAATTGGAAAATAAATTGATCTATGGTGTAACAGGTGGTTGTCCCTAGGTGGACACTTCATCTTAGTTAAATCTACTATGGAAATTTTTCCAGTTTATTGGTTTTCCTTGGTCGTTGTCCCTTTTTCTTTGTTAAACAATATAAAGAGTCTTATGTATAACTTCCTTTGGAGAGGTAATAGGAACTTCCCACACCGTCATTTGTGCAATTGGATGTCTCTGGCTAAACCAAAGAGCCATGGAGGCTGGGGCTTTCGGAATATTTTTCTATTCAGCAATTCCCTTGTTGCAAATACCCTTTGGAGGGTTCTTATGGGCATGGGTATCTAGCATGACGTTACAAAGGACAAGTACCTCTCTCCCCACACGGTTTTTAACTGGCTCAAATCCCCCTCTTTTTCTGCGTCATCAGTATCCAAGATCTGGGGCGGTCTATTAAAATCAATTCACCTGGTTACCCATTGGCTTAGCTGGCTTCCGGGGACAGGCCATCTAGTGACGATCGGAATTGATAAAATTATGGGACTAGAGGACAGATCTTTCCTATCTCCGGAACTAATTACAGTCTTAAAACAAAAAAATATCTTTGCTCTCTCACAAGCTTTGTTAAGAACCAAATATCAATATAGCATAGAAAAACCTGAGAATAAGTACTCAACGCCTTGACAAAGAGCTAAATTCATATAATAAGCCTCTTCGAGGGGGCAACCTCCTTATGCCCACATAAATGTACAATTCCAAAATGATTCCAAATGAAAATGTCTCCTTGGTATATAAAGGAGACTAGGAGGTATAATTACAACTAATGGAATAAAGTCGACATAAATAAAATAACATTACTAATGTAATATGCCCCAATTAAGGGGTAATGAGCCAATATTAGGGCTTAACATGCCCCTCCCCTTGAGACAAGTGTTGTC
>ML804229.1:0-10947 GCA_009831015.1 Picea engelmannii | reverse complement strand
CTGAACCCTTTTGCTTGAGATTTATCAATTGGCTAAAGAAGGTATTGCTCCTTGTATCCTCATAGTGTGTTATCATTTCTTCCGTGAAAATTGTCCAAGTGATGAGTGATTTGTGAGAACAAAGCCATCGATACCATACAAATGGATTGGGTTCTAAATATAAAGAAGCAATTCGTACCTTTTGTGTATGTGGCACATTATGTAGATCAAACAATTCTTCCATCTAAAGTATCCATGTGATTGGGTCCTTGCCATCAAACTTCCTCATATCGATCTTAGGAACGTGGTTGGTCTTCAACCCAAAGTTGGAATTTCTCCATTCTTGATTCACCTTCCTTATGTCCTCATCATGAATTTCATGGGATACATTTTCACTTTCAGGTGTCCTCTCTATTATGAAAATTTTCAATCCTTCCATTATCTCCCCTTTTAAACCCTCCATCATCTCTTGTAGTTCATCTTTTGTTACTATCTTCTTTTGTAAATAATTTATGTCCCTACGCATTTCTTCACCTTCATCAGGAGTCCATGTAGGCTTATCTGGAGGCTTATTTGGTGTAGAAGTTCCCTTTTTGGGTGGCATGTTGGCCAAGTATCACTTTTGAACCTTGATTTTGAGGTGGTTCTGCTAGACAATATTTCTTCTGTTGTATCTCCAAAGTTTCGGCCCTTCTGGGCCAATATTAGGGCTTAACAGGCTTGGAAAAGTGAGGTTGGCTTCGTACACTCGCCTACCTGAATTAGTTATTCAGAGTTACACCTCTTTGGCCCACTAGCAAGGGAATGGGATTGTTTCAAGAAATCTCTTATTAGCTCTGGTGTCTCCATTGGGAACAACAACGACAAGCTAATGTGGACGGGAAGAGATCACTCTGGTATCTTAACAACAACAAAAAAATTGTCTGGCTTTACATAATACACAGGACAGCAACGTCATAATAGGATGGAGGCGTGGCATATGGAAATGGGAAATACAAAAAAAAATCAAATTATTTACTTGGTTGGCCATTGAGGGGAAGATTCACACTTGGGAGACACTTCAGAGGAAAGGTTGGGAAGGACCCAGTCGATATACTCTATGTGTTTCTTCATCTGAAGATACAAATCATCTTTTTATCTCGTGTCATTTCACTATCACCATTTGGAAGAGATTAAAATCAATATTGCACCTTAAGGATATATGGAAGGGCTCTTCCATGTCGAAATATTATAGTCTGTGGACATCAAAAAAAACAAACATCCCCTTCCTTCTGACGCTCACTTGTTGGTTTCTATGGCTGGAGAGAAACTCATCACTTTTTTAGGACTCTACTCCTTTTGTCAGTCGGGTGATCATAAAAATTTTGGGCACTCTACAATGGAAGTTTGGCATTCAAAATTCGCTTCAAGCTCGTCCTTGTGATTTCACTTATCGTGAAGGATTCGCCATAGCATGTTTTGATGGTGCGGCCAGCCCAAATGGGAACCTATGTGGCGCAGGTGGCTTTTTAAAAACACATGGCTCCAATGTTACAAAATGGCTAATGAACTGTGGTCAAAGCACTAATACAAAAGCTGAGCTCTTGGGTGTATGGGCGTCGCTGACTATGGCATCTCCTTGGAGATTCAAAGGTGGTAATAGACTGGTTAAATAAGAAAGGCAGATTGCAAGCTTGTGCCATAGAAGGTTGGAAGGGCAAAGTTCTGGGCCTTATCAATTTTTTTCAAGATATAAGCTTCCACCATATCTACAGGGCACACAACAATGAGGCGGCCTTTCTTTCTAACAAGTCCTTTATGGAACCCGAAGGCATGATCATTTTTTTCAGCGTGGAAAATGGCATTGAAGGCCATAGAAAACACATCTACATTTTCTAATAATGTTATTCTGTCAATCTGTTAGTTCTTATTCAGGTCCGTGGTTATGTTTTGAATCTTTAATCCTGAGAAATATAATCTTTTATTCTACTCATATTTTAATGATATTTTTTATATTAACTCAAAACCAGACAGTTTATAAGTCCAAAGGATTGTAATAGTTATATTTCTAATATAATAGTAAAATTTTCTTTTTTGGAAAAAAAATAATAAAACAATTAAAAAATATGAAACATAAAAATTAGTACAACTTTCATGATACAAATAATAACATTAAGAAATGTAAAACATAAAGAATGGAACAACTTTCTCATACACTACACATCACACTATACAATGATGTTAAGTGTGTATAAGGAAAAAATAAAAAAAATTCAATAAAATTCAATGAGAAATGTAAAACATAAAGAGTGGAACAACTTTCTCCTACACTATACAATGATGTTAAGTATGTATACACATCACACTATATACAATGATGTTAAGTATGTATAAGGAAAAAATAGAAAAATTCAATAGAATTCAATGAGAAATGTAAAACATAGAATTCAATGAGAAATGTAAAACATAAAGAGTGGAACAACTTTCTCCTACACTATACAATGATGTTAAGTATGTATAATGAAGAAATAGAAAAATTCAATAGAATTCAATGAGAAGTACAATAAAATTAGAAAAAACAATTAATAATACACATGTAAATGGAATAAATAAATATAAAATTATAAAAGATCTAATGAAAACTACAACAAAATGGATGAAAAAATATAAAATAATTAATGCAAAGTAATGAAATAGATGTAGACCATGATTTAGACTACGTCATTATATTAGTAATATAGTTGTTATTTTTTTTTAAGAAAAATAAAAAATATAATAATTTGTTATTTCATATACTTATTTAATCTAATAACCCATTTTATTATAAAGGAAATTTTTATTTTTTTTATTAAAACTCATTTGGTTTAAATATTAAAAAAAAAATTAATACAAATTCTATAATGTATATAATCATAATTTTTATATATATATATAGATTTTATAATGTATATAATTATAAAGGCAATAATTAGATTCATTTGGTGATCCTTTATTTATAAGTGCAAAAAAACTATTTATAATATAAGTATAAAAAATGATAATTTGAAATTATTTGGTTTAAAGTGGAATAGATTTAATGGTTAAAAACATGTATTTTTTTTTATAAAAAAATCATAAGTTCAAATTAAAAAAAAAAAGATAAAATATAAATATTTTCAATAAACTTTATTAAACATACTAATTTGGTAATTTGGTAATAGCAATAAACTTAAAATTAAATTATTATTATAATATAAAACTATTTTTATCACTCACTACGTTACAATAGAATAATTGTGGTTACCTTTATAAATCCCGCGAAGCTTATGTACCGCACAATCAACGGAATCCTGTGTCCCACTAAGGCGTGTGGACCACATTGCTTTGTGGTTCTTATTTTATTTCACGTTAATACTCTCCATATTCTGACTGTGACTTACTTTTTTTGATGGTGCTGCCGACGCTGCTGCGAATAGAAAAAACCAAAAAAGAAGCAAAGTCTCATTTGTCTACCGTTGTGAAGTTTCGTCTCAGATGATTTGTTCTTTCGATATACATGCACTGAAGATGCGGAGAAATTTCGTTTTCCTTTCTATAAATACATTGTTTTGTCTCGTCGTCTGATATGATTTGTTTTTTCGCTAGACATTCATGGGAGGTCCTCACAAATTTCGCTTTCCATTCTATAAATAAATAGGTAAGCAAAACTACAAGGGGAAGTTAAAAAATCTGGGTTTTGAAGAGAGAAAAATAGTTACTGATAAATTTGATTGTAATAGCTCATGCAGTAGATTAGATACCCTGCTGACAGGCTTTATTCTTTATTCAATCATTTCAGGATATCTGTTTGTTAAATCTACAGAAGGCCAAAAATAGCAAAATAATCATGAACGCCCTAAGGAAGGGCGCTGAATGAGCAAAATTCCATAAGATCAGAGGGATTCTTTCATTGTGCAAATTTCACTCTGTCAGTCAGTAGGCCCAATGAAACCAAATCTGGCTGGTTTTCGGTCGTTTACAACGTTCAATGGCCATTGAGTACGACCTGGACAATTCATGAAGGTAAGTTATTCCATCTTTTCTTTTCAATTAGTTTCAGAATTTTGCATAGCTTTTTATTGAAGTTTGGAGGTTTTTTTTTTTCTTTATCGCTGGAAACTATGATTTTATATTTATTTTTTTCTTTTATCACTGGAATCTGATCATAAATTTTTTTTTTTTCCATGATTGGATGGTTTTGGGAGGATGTATCCCAAATTACAAAGGAATTTACAAGATTTGAATAAATAACCAAATAAAAAACTAAACCCTATACTAACCTACCTACCCCTTTGAACTATCTAGAATGTTTTAAAAGTAATGACCCACTAGCCTACCGAATTGGACTGTATAGAATGTTCATAAAAGTGGTGATTTACTTCGGCAAATTTCCACTTGCTGTACACTCACAGTTCCATTGTGACTAGGGAACTATGACTGTGTAGAATGTTCATAAAAGTAGTGATTTTCTGGGGCAAATTTCAACTTGGTGTACAGTCAGAGTTCCATTGTGACTATGAAACTATGACTGTGTCAATAGGCCCTATTAAAACAAATCTGGCTATTTTGGGAAGTTTACAACTTTGAACGGCCATTGAGTACGGCCTGGACAATTAATGAAGGTTAGTTATTTTATTTTTAGTAGATTTTTAAAATTTTGTATAATTTTTTCTTTTAAAAAAAGTTTAGATTTTTTTTTATCACTGGAAACTGATCATATTTTTTTTTTTCATGATTTGATTGTTCTGGGGAGGAGGATTGATGCATCAAAGGATCGTGAGAGGGACCAAATCCCATAAAAATTCAAATCCTTCTTTAATTTTTGTATTTTAAAAAAGATTTATAACAAAATTATTTAATTTATATAGAAACTTTCTAAATTCAAAATTATGATGGATTTAGTTTCATTTATTTATTTAGAGTCCACATAAATTTAAAATTAAAATGATTCTAAATTATTATAAATAGATCTTTATAATGAATTGTAAAATAAGTTTTTTAAGTCAATAACAACAATATAATATTATTTTCTTTATAACTAATTATATAATAAGTTTTTTAATTTAATAATAACAATATTTTATTTCAATTGGATGTAGTTTGGATTATTGTGAGAAATTTGTTATTCTTCCATTCTGTTAAAAAAATATATATATTTTACATCTTTAACTCAATAAAAACAATCAAATTTTGTTATTGTGTCATGATTTCAAAATAACATACATGTAAAAAAAACCTTTGTAACCAAGTCCAAACCTCTTAACAAATGCACACTTCCCAAAAAAAAAATTAATATGTTTTGAATCATCATAATAGCATTGCTTTGAGTACTTCCTAAGCATTTTTTATTGGTTGAAACTATAAGTATATAATTGGGTACACTAACCCATTAACCATGAAGTAATATATTCTAATCACTAACTTACTTAGTGACTAAACGACATAACCCTCTAACTCATTAAGTACCTAATCATTAAAAACTTGTTAACCATTAATAATGAACTATAATTCACACATTCAAATCAATTTGAATACCTCTTTGTGTCACCACTATTTTATTAAATACATTTTTTTTTAATAGTGAAGCATATCCGTATGTTTGTATATACTTTGTGTTTTTCCTTGATAATTTTATTTTCTTTTTAGAGTTTTTCTTATCAAGTTGATGCATTTTGTATATTATATATTTATTTGACTTTAAGGCTTGTTACTATCTAAATTGTACTTAATGATAAACGTCTCAATCCACAAGGCATAACTCAAGGGGCAATTATTAGGATGGTCAACACTATCATCTTAGTAATCTATCCTCTCCACTTTTATCTGGCTCTCCTCAAGCTCAAGTGGAGTATCCCTAGTACGATTAGTAAAGATAGGCAATGAAGCACAAGGTGAAATGAGAGTAGCTTTAGTAAAAAATTGTTTTGGGTTTTTTAGGATTTGAAAAGAGGTGATAGAAAGAAGTAGAGATGAGTGCCAAATCCAACAAGAGAAATGGATTCAAGGTGAATCAAAGAGGCTTATGGAGCCAAGAAAAATCCTTCTTAACAATTGGTCTATTCCTTTCAACGACTAGGACTAAAGGATTAAAACCAAATGGAATAATAATCCCTCATCCAATCAAGATCAACAATGGAAATCAAGGCCCAACAAGAAGGGAACCTCAAGGTAACAACCTTCTCCAACAAGATCAACTATGGCTTAATAAACATACTTAATACTTCTTTCAAGGGTTCCAAGATGGATAACAAAGAAAGGCGTCAAATAATTACCAAACCAACAAAGGAAGAAGGATATGAATTACCCTAGAACATCTTCCCTCCAAGGGTATTAAAATCCCTTAAATAGATCGATCTAGTTAGATTGTAGAAGACTTGAGCATTTCACCATTAATATGTATGCACCAAATAAGAACCAAGATAGAGAAGCTTCAAGAATTGACAAAAATCATCGACAAAGAAAGAACCCTTTACACAACCATATGCTCCAAGAAAGATAGGTCAATTAACCTCCAAGGAGTGGAAGCTCCAAAAATCTAACTATGAGTGATAATGAGGAAGGCACCTCTTTATATAGAGTGTTGCTCAACTTCCTTTATAATAAAATAACAATATCTCATACAATAAAATAACAATATCTCATGTGAGATCCTTAGATCTATCCTAGGGAGGGAACTTAAAATATAATAAAAATGAGGTGGTAAAGCAACATGTACAATAATCCAAGTGAAATATCCCCAAGAAAGAGAGATGTCTTCATCAATAAGGGAAGAAGGTGTGTCAAGTGTCCAATGCCTAGCCTCCAAGGGATATATTATCAAACATTTCCTCAAATTAGGCTTGAAAGCAACCTCCAAGATGTACATGTAGGTGTCCAAGGTAGAAAGGCTCAACATGCAATAAATATAACCCTGAAAAGTGGACAGATCCTCAAAACAAGCTCCAAGAGGTTAAATGTGAGGTGTTCAAGGTGCAACAACCCTCCTCAAATATGTTAATCATCCCCTCAATTCATGGGAGGGTCGAGTAAGCCCACATGTGCCAAATAGAACCCCAATGCAATCTCCAAGGTGGATGTCCACTCAAATCAAGTGACACATGCCTCAAAATGTGCAAAAGAGGTGAGAGATTCAAAATCTAGGATGTTGCATGGCATGATAAGTTCTAGTACATGAAGGAAAGCTCAAAATTGCTTTGACCAATGCCTTGGGAATAATGAACTACCTCAAAATACATGAAGATGCCTTGGGAAATGTTCACTACCTTGGGAAATGTGACGATGCCTAAAAAAATCAAGGTGAAGCCAAATGCTTGAGAGTAACATGTCATCAAACCTTCTAGTTCATCGTAATCCATGAAACCAAACAAGTACCCCAATTATCCAAGGCTTGTAAAAATTCACAAGGGATAGTGAAGAAATTCACTAGCATTACCCGTATACAAAATAAGGGGTAACACGGCCCATAGCATATGCAATGTTTATGGACTCCATGATTTAATTGCACTTACTTTGATTGAGGTGTTTTATGTTGACATCTTATCAATCCCACTATAGTTAAATTGAATAAGTTGAGGTGAGGACCTCAAACTATAGCATCGTGCAACATTTTAAGGGTATATTACAAATTACACTCCACTCCTCTTTGGCACATATGTGCACATTTTTTGCATTATTCATGTTTGATATCTTTGCCTTTTTTTTGTTGTATATTGTTTATAGCATTATCTCTTTATGTTTCTTGTTTGTGTGTTATTTAGAATGGAGATAAATTTTGTTTTCCTTTATTCGTATTATTAATTTTGCACATGTATCTATTAAACCTTGAGTTGAGGTGTATGTGATGTTTGTGTTATCCATGATTTGATCTCCCTTCATTTAGATTAGGTGTTTTGATTAAATGAAGATGAAGTGAGAAGATCCACACATTAGACTCTCAAGGATACATTGCAGGTTACATGTCACTTTTCTTTGGAACAAGTACACTAATTTATTTTCCTTAATCTTCTTTGAAATTTATGCTTTTTCATTATGCATGTAATTTACAACATTATTTCTTTTAATTCCTTGTTTTTTTCTATTTAAAATAAAAATAGTTTTGTTTTCTCATTTTCATATTGCTCTTCAAATTTGTGTGAGGGTTTAAACATTTAATTAACATTAAAAAATACATTAATTTCAAATTGACTATAAATTTCAATATTAAATTTGATTTATAATATTATATAAATTTGAATATTAAACTTGATTTACAACCTTATTTCTTTCAATTCCTTGTTTATGTACTTTTTATATTTAAAATATGGATGAAATTTGTTTTCTTTTGTTCATGTTACTTTTCAAATTTATATACAACTTTAAATCTCCACATACCAATAAAAATGTTAATCTTTTGTTTATATATATACTCTATATATAGATGGATTTTGTTTTCATTTATTTATTTATGTTGCTTTTCAAATTTATATGCAACTTTAAATATTCACGTAACATTAAAGTAAAAGTGGTTATAAACTTGAAGGTTGAGCTTTTATAAATGCTTCTTTAAATCTTTACATAACATTAAGCCAAATTAAGTTAATTACAAATTTGAGTGTTTAGTTTTTTTGAATGGCAACAATGTGAAGTGATCTTTGTATTTTGAATTTTTTAATCGCTTTAATTATGGAATGTATGTTAATTTGTATATGTTATATGTATTTTTTGTTTTATATATAAATTTAAATTGTAAATCAAATTTAAATTGTATAATATTAAATCAAATTTATCTTGTATAATTTTATATTAATACATATAAATTTATTAAAAAAATAATAATTATAAATTAATACATATAAATTTATAAAAAAATTAATTATAAATTAATACATATAACCTTATAAAAAAATAATATATGTGAAATATAATGTATTTTTCATTGATTTTATTTATATATTTTAAAATAAAATAAAGTTTATTTTTTTTCATATTGTTCTTTACATGTATAATTTTTTAAATATCTATTTAGTATTTATTTATATATTTCAAAATAAAATCAATTTTTTTTAAATATCCATTTAGTATTTATTTATATATTTTAAAATAAAATAAATTTTATCTTTTTTATATTGTTTTTTACATGTATAATTTTTCAAATATCCATGTAGTATTGATAGAAATATTAAAAGTCGGGAGTATGAAGAATGTAAAGTCCCTAACATAGAAGGATTTGTATCGACCTAAAATGAGAAATCCTCATGTAGAGGGATTGGAGGCATAGCTTGCTATATAAAAAAAAAGCATTTCTCCTCACATTCTGCTTCATATGAAATTCCCTTTCAATCAATACATTTGGGTGGAGATTTTCGACATTAATGCTAAGAAGATTTATATAGCAATTTGTTACTTTGCACCTATTAATTTATTTGGTTCCAAGCTAATCAAGCTCTATAGTTCTCAATATCTAATCATTTTCAATGGTATACTAAAGTGGCCAAACTCTAATTGGATGACTCACATCCATGGGTTGGGTAGTAGTGTCATAGATTATGTGATATCTGATATCATTTTATATCCATGTATGCAACCAAAAAGTAAATTTTGACCTTTTAAAGGACCATGAGCCTAACTCTGTTCATATCCCTTTGGCCCTAACTCTAAACTTTGTCATGGACAAAAGCTCCATTGAAGAAAACTCTAGTAACTAAAGGAACTCGCTTTTTGAAAAAAATTAAGTTGATTTTTTCTTAAAGCACTTAAATAGTGAATTAAATCTCCTATCTTATAAGAATAACATCGAAGACCTCTATCATATTTTTACAACAACCCTCTCTAGTTCCATTAAAAAATTCTCTATCGAGGTGTTATGTAAAAGGAATAATAGAACAATCAACCCTTGGTATGATATTGAATGTAAAATTGCTAGAAAACCATTAGGCGTGGCTCTAATGAGTCCTTGAAAGCCAATAAGATTAATATCTACAATGCCCTAATTAAAAGGTAAAAAAGAAACTACATAAATAGAAAACAAGAGAATCTTTTGCACCTATCTAAACTAAGATCCTAAGAGATTATGGAGGTAAATTCTAACTCATAAAACTAAAGAAAACAATATGATTCCCCTGAAGGACTGGAACTCCTACCTCAAAAATCTTTGAAAGTTCCTTATTGACATAGACAACATTCCAAATGTTTCTATAGAGGAAGAAGTGTTTTCTATAAAAGACATAAAGTTTGTGGTTAATCGACTGGCAAAAGGGAAAGCTAAGGATATTGAAGGCTACCAAGCTGAAATATTAAAAATTGGAGAGCATATCATCATCCCTCACACACACAAGCTCTTCAACTTAGCAGTGAAGCATGGCTTATATTGGTTGTGGAGCCTGATTATCTTCCTGATACAGAGCTCTTTGTTTTTCAGCCGTGTTTATACCCCATGAAGACTTTACACCCTGGAAGAATGTACACTCCTCCATGTGGGGGGTTACCCCCTCTGTGGCGTCCATCCCCCTAACTGTGGGGTCTAGGGGCAAGCAAGCCCTCGGTGGGGGTTTGGGGGCGAAGCCCCCGAAGGAAAAATTCCCTTGTAAATGTATATTGTAATTTCATTGTAAATCTAGATCGTTCATTATAAGGTCGCAGATATGACAGTAGAAGTTGTTGGGTATGTGTTATATTCTTTGCATGTGTGTGTGTGTGGGTGCGTCAGATACGACAACTGTGTTTGACGATCCCTTCACCTAGAGCTCTGCTGTGTGCGCCAGGCGCTTTCCTAGGGGGGTCCCAGGGGGGGGCAGGTATGCCCCCCCTTGGTTACGCGCAGCGTTTGGCACCGGGCGGTAGCCCGAGGCTGACGGGGTTAGGGGCAACGCCCCGAATTATTTTTTTGGGGCGGTTTTTGCTATTTTTAGCAGATTTTGCTATTTTTAGCTGATTTGTAAATTAATCTCGGATTAAGGGATTAGGGTTTTGGTATCTACGGAATACCTAAAAAAA